>JASSUY010037697.1:786-27126 GCA_032466535.1 Forpus xanthops | reverse complement strand
AGAGCTTGAGACTCAGAAAGTCCTTGGTCAGACTAAGCATTTGAGCAGTAACTAAAAACATCGGTGTTATCAGCACTGTTCCCAGACCAAAAGTCAAAAACACAGCACTGCAGCAGCTACTAAAAAGGAGAAAAAAATTACTGCTACTGCTGAACCCAGGACAACAGTCTTTTGTGGGCTGCTGTTGTCGGGTTTGCACTCAGAAGTCCTGAGCCTCCTCAAGTGGGATAAGCACTTGCATTTTTTACTTCTAATTTTATGTCAATTGCAATATCTAAGCACAGAAGAGAATTAGTGCTTACCGATGCTGTGATGCATTCTTTTCGTTCTGTGTTGAAGAATGCATTTCAAAGTAACATACACGTTTTATATAATGTTTTTGAAGGTAGGGAAAAGGCAAGATGAATACAGCTCTCCTCTAAATGCTGACTGAGCACTAACGACAGCTCATAGGGCAGGGGGTGGTCTCTTGCCCCCCCAGCTGCTCTTCCTTCACCAGGTTCATGTTTGAATTGCCCTGACAGTACTTTATGTACACGTTTGCGATAGCAGAGAGTAGAATGCTAGTTTATTACACATAAGTTTCCAGAAGTATGAAATGAGATGTCTTTTAAATAACAACCTTTAAGGATTTTGATTGCATGTGTGATTTGTTTCCCCCAAACTTTTGCACCTTTTGGTTGTTAAAACAGCTGTGAAATTCACCATAAAAAGGAATATTTTGGGTACTTTGAAATGCTATGCTCTGTGTGAAATAGTATAAAATGGAACTACTATATGCTAATCCTTTAATGTAAATATCCATAGAAGCATAAATGCTTTCAATCATGTAATAAATGTTAATTTTCTGTTTATTGTAGATCTCTTCAAATCAACTGGGCATCACCAGAGCAGCCAAATGGCATTATCCTAGGATATGAGCTCTTACGTAAAGCATGGCAGAGGTGTACCCCATCAAAAACTTCAAGGAGCAGCAAAAGTAATAGAATGTGCATCTCGTTAGAATGTAAAAAGCATGAAGACATCTGTGGAAAAGTTTGTTATCATCCAGAGCTGAAGGTACATCTATATTCTTAAGTTAGCAATGTAATGAAAAATAATACTTTTAGGGAGAAGCATATAAACCAAGCCTCTAGTTATCAGAGGATTCTGCTTATTTTGCTACTTTAAAGTCAAGGCTCTGATATATATCTTGAAACTTTTTTAAGAGAAATATAGATGTTTCAGCTTGGTACAGGGGTATCTGTGCAAAAATCCCCAGCAGCACATGTGAGTCTACTGATGACAAGCAATTCTGTTGTCTTAAGCCTGTGAGTGTTGTCATTATTTCTTCTGTCAGAAGAAAGGAATTGGTTAGTGTTTATGAAGATGTCTTGCAGTAGCATGTTGGTTTGAACCAATAGTGCAGTTCTGAAATGAATTCCCAGGTTATTTTCATTTATTGCATGCTGGATCAGTGTAGAAGTGGTTTTAATACGTGCAAACTAAATCACTTGCACAAAAAGCTAAGCCAAAACTCGTGTTTCAAAGCCCTTTCAAATATGCTCTAGCTCTAGATGGGGAGCTTTATGTTCCCAACCAGCCTGTGTACTAGCTGACTTTACAAGGATGCATCTGAAGTTTTTTTTTCCCTTTGCAAAGCTTTGTTCCATGTGTGTAATGCAGATGTTGATCCCAAGGAATCAGGCTGTATCTAATTTAAAGTAAATCTCACAAGCCATGTGTAAGGGGAATTTGAGTAACGGGACTTAAGTACCAGTCTCTTGAATCCACTGATCCAATCCCATTGTGACAAATTGCATAGTGGATATATATGTATTTAGATCTTAACTCAGCTGGCAAATCTCTGTATGTACTTTCGCATCCCCCTTGGAACAATCATTTTTTGCTCAGCTGCGTGTCATGGGTCCTACACTGTAAACTACTAGAGGAGATTATTTGCCAGTTTAAGTATTCAGGTATCTGTGGAGAGCATAATGGTAGTCCACGTGGCTCCTTTGGCATAAGGTGATTGCATTGGACAGCTTAGAGGCCGTAGGAAATTTTCCAGGTGTATGCAGTATTTCAAAACACCAGTAAAACTATAAAGCTCCTCACTGTGTGAGGAATCAATCTTCAAAGCCTGGATGGCAAATAGCAGTTATTAACATCACTTGCTGTTGATTCTACCCCCTCCTTGGCTAAATGGTTAATGACCATATTCTCCAGTACAGAAAATCTATTTAGATTCAGCTACAAGTAGGTGGCTGTTACCTGACAATGAGGAGCAACTCTGAATGGGATCCATTGTGATTTGTCAGATATATTTTTAAATTATGGCTATTTTCAGGTTATTCTTCATATGAGTTCCTGTTTAGGACTAGGATCAATAGCGTAGCTGGAATCTGTAATGGTTTTTGTTGACAAATGAGATAAAAATCTCTTAGTTTGAAAGTAAGATTTAATGTAATGAAATAGTGTCCCTATTAGTCAAACGCATCATCACATGTTCTGTGACTAAAGTAAACAATATTTATCCACAAGATTCCCTGTCAGACAAGACAGTAATTAAGGGAGCAAGTTATGTGAGGGGTCCAGATTAAAATATAAATCATTCCAGGCAACAGAGCTTTAGCTTTTGAATTCCCTTGAAAGCAATACTGTGCTAAACATATATATTTCTGAAACCATGCAAGTCAAGTATGGGCATTCCTTTGTTCTAAAACATAAATTTACTTATTTTAGGGTTTTGGCTTGGTAGATTTCTTAATGGTTTTGAATATTTTGAATGTTTATGAGTGAAATTTTTATTATATCAATTTTAGAAGTTTCCTTCTCCATGTTTTGGGTTTTTTTGTTTGTTTTGTTTTTTTTTTTCAGCCTTTGTGCATTTACGGTCTCTTTGAGTTTGGAGAGTGTCCATTTCTTTTTATATCTGTCTGACTTTCTGACTTTTTCCAATTAATTTTTACATTATTTTGTTAGAATGGTCTCCCTGTGTTCTCACAGTCTGTGGTTAGGAGTGGGTGCTATTTGCTGAGTAATGGCTGTATCAAAAATGGCCAGACAGTCCACAGGAATCTGAAGCACTCATACATAAAATGACATGGGAGTATATATTTTTTAAATTAATTAATTAATTAGAATTCTCCTCCCAGTATTTTGCCTGGTTTGCTAGATGTATTCGCATTAGTCATCCAAAATGCCTGTAAGAGATACCTACAGAGTTCCTGGCGTACCCATGGTTCTCTTAAACTGAAATCTGTGACAGGAGCAGCATAAGGCCTTATATGGCAGATCTCTGTCACACAGTTATAGAATTCACTGCCAGTCTATGCCAGCATTTATGGTACTAGAGCAGGCTTCTCAGGGAAGCTGTGGAATCACTGTCCCTGGAAGTGTTCACACACCATGTAGACGAGGCCCTCAGAGCTATGTTTTAGTGTGGACTTGGCAGCGCTGGAGAACAGTTGGACTTGATGATCTTGAAGGTCTTTTCCAGCCTAGTCAATTCTATGATTCTGTGCTAGTAGATGTGCTTCCTAGATTCAACAGTCTACTTCACAGAAGTGAAGAAAACCACACTGACCAGTATATGCTTGTTCTCAGAAGAAAAGCTCCCCTCACAATGCTAACTGCTATTCACAGAATTACAGGATCATCCAGTGGTTTGGGTTAGAAGTGACCTTAAGATCATCTAGTTCCAAACCCCCGCCATGGGCAGGGACACCTTCCACTAAACCAGATTCCAAGCTCCATCCAACCTGGCCTATTCACCATACATTAATTACACAGCCAGATACAAAGAAATGACACCAAGAATTAGATTCTGAACAACTTAAGTGATATTCAGATCCATAATAATAATTTTTTTGTTGTGGATTTCTAATTTTTGCTCAGGTACCTCACTGAACTTTATATACCAGACACAAGTCTAATTTTTTTCTTACTACTTTCTTTAATTCAGGAATACAAAGTAGGAGGAAAACCAGGCCTTTTATACGGATATATTTTGGAGATACATCTCAGGTTCTTTATTAATATGTCTTTATGAATTTTTGGGTTACATTTGGCATCATCAGCTTGCTATTGCAAAGCACTGCAGAAAAAGAAGGATAATTTCTTATTAGATAAGAAATCACCAAAATATGAGCCACTCCATCCATAGAAACCAAAGTATTTTGGTAATAGGAATATAAGGGTGTATTTTCATAGTGCAGCAGAGCAGGAAGCAGGTATTCAAGTAACATTGGTTAAGCTGGGTAAGTAATGCAGCTATAGCAGAAAGTGCTGAACAGCCTGGGTGCAATGTTGCACTGGTGTATGTGTGCTGCATTTGGAATCCAGGTTAGCACCTGTGCATCACACTGTGCTGGGTAAATAAACTAACTTGATCAGAGCTGTCTTGGGAATCTGTAAAGCAACAAATGACCTTTTCACTACAAGGGATGTGTACACGCACATTTGTGGGATCATGGGGGCCTGATATTAAGCTTAATATAGACTAAAAAAGGATTCCTGCTATCCTAAACAATCTTTACATCAGATCCGTACCTCTTTTTCTAGTTATCTAACTTTCTGCTTTAGCATTTGAAATTGTTATTTTTACTAAAGCTAGCAGTGCTATGTCTAGTATCCTTACCCTGGTATTTGTAATCAGGCATGGAGTTCTGTATCTATAGAACTATATCTGAATCTATAACATGGAGCTATAATTCTTGAGTGCAAAAGGAATTTAGAAGTATTTTTTTTTTGTATGCAGTTTTGGAGAAAAGCTGAGAATACTTTCACGTTTTATTATGTCAGGTCCCATGTCCGGACAGGAACAGGCCTGTTCTGCTTGCATGTTTCCAAGCTGGGAAAAGTGACAGTATTCTGAGGTGTTTTTAGTAAGGTGTGATCCATAACTCTACCCATATTTGATATCTCAAAACAGACATCAGCTTATAGAGCTGCAGAGATACACATCAATTAACAAGGGAACGTGCCCCAGCTTCAAGTATGAGGGACCATTATATCATTAGCGATGGGGAAAGCATTCCTGTATTACCCATGTAGCTCTTAAGCTGTCCTTCTGCTGTTACTGGCATCCTGAGGTGAACACTGAAAATAATGAGACAGGTACAATAAAAGAAGTAATTAAAACAGTGCCATAAAGGCCAATAATTTCTCTGCACAATGGGTCATGAGTATGAATATCCACAGTTAAAATTGTCCTGACTGAAGTACTAATACAGCTTCAGATCTTTTTATTTTCAGTAGCAGCAAACTGTATAAATCTGCAGGTAATGAGCTAATCAAATATAACTCTGACCTTACTAGGAAATTCAGGCTTAAACCTTTACTCACTGTAATCAACATGTACCATTTGTTAAAAAAACCAGCAGGTCTCTTCCATTTAAGGAGAGGAAGAGCAAAATAGTGGAGTGATAGCTACCCTCAAAAGCATGATTTTTCAGGAGTGAAAACTAACATATCCCGGTGTAGGATATTCCGTCAATATTTATGCAAAATTTACTATTAATGCTAGCAATGTTTTGCAAATTCTTGTTCCTTCAGGCTTAGAAAACCTTTAAAAAGATCTCACTTCATATACAGTGTGTATTGTAACGCATGTGAAAGACAGGAAATGGAACTCATTTTAGTAGGGTAATATGTAGTGATTTGTAACAGAATAACAGTAATTTCTGCTTATGCATTTTAAGATCCAAGGGTTTTCCAATTGCCAAAGAAGAACAGCAGTTTGAGAAGAGAAATGGGTCAGTATACTTGGAAAAAAGGGTGCCTGCACAGACTCAGAAATAATTTAAGTAAAAAAGAATGAGCCTTGCTAATTTAAAATATTCCCTCTCACATGACAGCATGATGGATCAATCATTACTCTGGTGTTTGCTCCACAGGCAGAAATTTTTAATGAACTCCTGTAGCTAATAGGAATTCCTTAGAGTGTTTTATGAATTGCTATACCACAAAGTGGCTCTGGCAGCAAGCGTTTGACAAGAAGGATAAACATGGCTGCCTAGCACATCTGTTAAGTTGAGTAAATCAGTCCTAGCTCAACTGGCATGTGTCCACAGGGCCAGGTAATATCCTTTAGGGAAGTCTTCAGCAAGCAGAGGGATTGGTGATGACACACTTTTAATTAAAAGAGAATGGTATAGGTAAGTTTGGTGTATTTTTTAAAATTGTTAAAATATTGTATAATCCTGCCTGCCAGATTTGATATCTCATTACTCTGTGCTAGTGTCATGGCTGACTGGGATTTTCGCAGGTGTTGGAATAAGCCTTTCTTTATGCCCAGATCCTGTGCTCCTGGGCCAGAGTCCCTCTATGGGCTTGGGTGGGAGGAGAACTACAGGGCTCACTTGTGATTCAGTCTAACAATATTTGTAAGGGCTCCCATGATAGTTAAGGGTGAAAGTCTTGTATCATCTCCATAGATAGCAAAAATCTTCTGTTTAGCAAGCATGTGTCAAGCTTTCAACCCTCTGTACAAGTGTGAGATCTTCAACCAGCCTAAAATGATGTTGTCACTATATCTGATTGCTACGAGGCTTCTACTTTCATCTATGTAGTAACACCACCTAGTTGGAACTGTCACTTTTAGATCCAAGAGGATGAGATAATCATAACCTTTTGCCACTATAACTTTCAATCCATCTACTTTTCTTCTTTGTCTATGACATAATTTTAGTATGACTTGAATGCATTTTATTTTAGGGATTCATAATGCAGGGTCCTTGGGCTGCATATCAATGCAAATAGAAACTAACCGTCTTGAGAGCACTGCTAAAAATGTGTTATTTACCAATTTACAGCTGACTACAGAAGATGTTGTGGAGCTATATAATAATAGCACCGACTGCACCAATTGGTAGTGCCAAATGAGAGTCTGAATGTTTTTTAGAGCTAACTGGAGCCTTTTTTGCAAATTTTCTACAGGACATTGAGAAATACCAAGGAGCTTAAATAGTTTTTAACAAGGAAGAGTGGTGTCTGCTGCCCTTATAAAAAGCCTGGGTGTTCAGCTGGGGTTTTTTTGAGGGAATTCAGGAGGAAAAGGAGAGACATCAGTAATAATGCAATCTTACCAATAATGATCCAACCAGAATTATTTAGAGTTAGTACTAAAATGGCACTCCCAATGTCTGTGTGAAATACACTGAGCAGCTGTTTCTACTGAGGATTCATAAGAGAAGCAGCATTTCTTAAACCTGGAAACGCCACATAGAAAGCAAAATGGTTGCTCAAGCATTTCAGCCTGGGTAATGCCAAAGATGTTTGAGCTTCTTCAACTGAAAGATGGAAAGATGTGAATTTTGAGTGATGTGCATCATTGAAAAGGAGAAAACAGGCATGACAAATGAAAGCCATGAAGAGAGGAGAAATTGGGCTAGACAGATCACAGAGTGAGACACAGTCCCAAGGGGCACACAAATTAGGACCAAGAATGTGTGAGGTACAAGGATTTGGCCTCAAATAGAGGCAGATACAGCATTTACCAGCTCTGGTGTCATCTCAAACTCAGGGTGGAGCAAAAAGGACAGGACAGAGGCTATTTTTTATAAATGCCAAGAATTGTTGCTAAATGTGATCTACTCTGAAGACAGTGGCACAAACTACCATATTTTGATATTTTTAAGAATACTTTTAAATGACTTGGAAATACAGAGACTAGGTAATCATCTAAGCTGCTTAGGAGCCAAGTGTAAATGAAGAAAAATTCAGCCTGAAGTGCATGCCAGTCATAAAAAGATATCCAAAAGGTAGAAAGCAGAGAAGAGGTGTAAAGCAGAGTTTTATTTGACATCTTAACTAATGATCTGGAAGAAAGAACAGTAAGTTAATTAAATTCATAGATTGGATTATATTACCAGTGACAAGGTGGACAGCAAAATAATATAATAAGGTCTACAGAGACTCAAAATTCCTGAACAGAAAATTACTAAATTCAGCTAAGTTGATAGTCTAAAACAGACTCTGAATGAGAATGTGTACTGGAAAATCAGAAAGCTGTATGGCAATTCAAAGCATATAATGTTATAAAACTTGAAAATATATTTAAAAAACAAGAACACCTTCTGCCCTATCTCATGTTAACTTTGGGTTGCATATTGTTTTTATGCATTTAAATTCTAACTTCAGAACTTAACCTAATACTTCCAAAGGTGATTATGTAAAGGCCATTCAAAAGTGAATAAAACATAGCATCATCTTTCTGAAGTCAGAAAGAATCTGTTTCTGATCGAAGAAAAGTATGAATATTTTATCTATAGGCATGTATTTGCGTTTACATTATAAATGTAATAAAAGGTAGCTCTCCTGGGCGTCTTGATAGGCATTTTTAAATGTTTTTGTCAGCTAGTAATTAAAATACCTAGGGAAACAGAAGGTCCTTCAAGAGGAACACTTTTTTTTTGTTGCTGCTAAAATAACCTGATTTGGATTGTGGTTCAAGTCAGGGGTAGAAGTACGCCGTGTCACAAGAAGACAAAGGAGCAACTCTTCTCTAACATTTGGGCTGTCCTGCCAACTGTTTTCTTTGTCTAGCTGTAGGAGGCATCCTCCTGGCTAATGTGAGTTGCCCTGAGTGTAGATTCTGGGTTTAGGGTTTTTACAAGGATTTCTCTGTCCTCTATGATTTGCTGTGCACACAATGTGCCATTCCATCGACAGGGGTAAGTGTACAAATTATTTGATTATTCGGGCATATCATTTTTCTCAACAGCACCTTGAAAGAAGCCCACAGGTAAAAGGCCTTTTCAAAGTTCATTTCCATGTAAACTTAAAAAAAAATAAGAAAAGAAAAAAAGACCCCTTATGCAAATACTGATCTCTCGCGATCACATTGTCTGAAGAACTGTGGTCATAAACAAGTGATCATTTGCTATAAGAAGAGAAATCCAGTTATTTTTATGTGAAAGGAAAGCCAAGAATTCCTCATATTGGGAAATACTGGTTTTGAGTTTTTAGTGTTTCAGGTGACATGTTTTGCTGTAAATAAATACATGAGAATTGAGAATAAAACAAAAGGGTTGGGTGATGGTAAATTATATCTACATATTGCAATCTACTCCACATTGAGAGACTCAAACAGCCTGCAAGGCAAATGAAGATGATTCATATTACTGGACTATTTTATTAAGGTGCAGTATGGTTGATGGCCACAAAATAGCAGTATTCTGTCAGATACACACTAGTTTATTGAAGTCTGATAATGCTGGAGGGCACAGGATTTTAGCCAAGTTACATTTTATTTGACTGCAGTCATATTAACGTCCATACTAGGATGTTGTACACGTTTTTGTATATGTTATTTTGCCAGAGAACACATTATGTTCTGTTTAACAGATATTGCCTTACAGCTATTTTTTTTAACTACTTCTAGGTATGCTGTAATGGGATTCTGCACGACAATAAACCTGGCTTCCAATGCTGTGAGGACAAGTACATTCCATTTATTCTTAATTCACCAGGGGTTTGCTGTGGTGGTCAGGTACATGCTGTGCAACCAAAGCATCTGTGCTGTGGTGGCTATTACACTAAGGTATCAGTAGGTAAGAGACAACTCCATTCCAGTGCTTGAAAGAAACAAAACAGCAAAGTTGATGTGTCTGTTAAGCCAAGGGGAATGAAAACATAGCAGTAAATGTGAGATTTATCAAGATTCCTAGGTGTCTTTGAGAGTTGTGTTTGATGGGATAAGCAGAGAAAATTGCACTGACTTTGTCTTCTACACATGGTATGCTCTGTTTGTACAAGAAAGACTTACGAAACCTGGTGATTTGATCATTTCCCAGAGAATTAATTTCTGCCAAACTATACTTAATTGCAGTAAGTAATGCATAATGGCGAGGGCCGTTCTGCTTAATAGGAACACCATCAGGCAATTTAGCAGTGCAGTTTAGTTCTCTGCTTGACTTGACCTCATGTGATTTTCCCTAGCCATTTCTTTCGTGGAACAATTGTTTGGGATATTATGGATTTCATCACTTCTACTTCTTTCTGCATTGTCTACTCTTTGTTTCTAGCAGTGTTACAGATCAAATTATACATCCCACATATATTATCTTGAATGGAAATTTATCCTTTCCATGAAGCTGATCGTATGTTTATGCTCAGAACTGTTTGAGAAGTTTGCCAAAACTCTTTTTGTCCTATTGCCTAGAGTTCAGTTTTCCAGTTTGTTGAAGACTATTTGACAGGGATAGGGGGAGGAGAGCCCTTTCAGGGGGCAGTGTTCAGAGCATATATCTCTTTGTAGGCAATTGTGAGGTCAGGAGCTAAAACGCTTCCATTACTCATGCACTGGCACACATTCCCTCAGCTCAGAAATGCTTGAATTTTTGCCAACGCATTCAGCACATCCCAGGTTCTGATCCTTGGAAAAGTAATTCATATATTACAATATTAGAATACCTTCCATGATGTCACCAGAAAAATGCTATCACATGGAAGAACCAGAAAAGAGAATTCTGCTGGCTTCATTAATCACAATGTACTGAAATGGAGAGATTATACTGTGACCTCTGTCCCCATCCAGTGGTCTGTGTTAACTAGCTCAATGTTGTTTACAACAAGAAAGAAAAACACAGTGAAACGAAATGTTTTATGTCTAAAAATACTTCTTGTTCAGTCAGCAGTCCACAGTCATGAGTAGCACTGAATGTCTGAACATGATTTTAAAATCTTTCTTGCCACATTCTCTTTTTCCATACTCTAAAGGGCAGAAACATGAACAAAGTTGACCACTTTTTTCTTTTTTTTATTTTTATAAATATGCTAATAACCTCATGCTAAATGTTAATGTAGGTCACTTTTTGATAAGGATAACAATTAACTGGTAAGACTGCATGGTAGCTTTCACAGAGAGAACGTTTTCAAGCCTAGCTCGGAATGGATCCCATTTTGAGAGGTTAATGAGAAGGTTACTGATCCTTTGTGTCTTATGTCTAATAGTTCTTTAAAAAAAAAAGTTCAGCTTCCAATAGATGTAAGCTACATTCTGTGTTTTAATACTTTCTCTGTGTAGCAACTAAATTAGATTCTGAAGAATGCAGGAAAATATGCTGAAGTATCTAAATAGATTATATCTATTGTGTTCTAAAAAATTGGTCTCATCTTTTTTTGTTTATTATGGACTTTATTTGATAAAGTTATTTATACAGGAAACTCTCTAAGCATACATATTTCCCAGATGTTTGGCCAGCTTGATAGCTGTAGATGTACTGAAGCGCACTGGGCTGAAGGCATGAAGATTACAAATTAGGAAGGCAGGAATCTCAGTTTCTGAAACAGTAGCGCACAAAAAAGTGCAAACATCCAGAGTTAAAACGGGAGGAGAGCTTCTTAAAGCACAGCAGGACAAATAATGCTACTACCACCCAGGCACCTTTTTGGCAAGGAACGTGGGGGGAAAGGAAGGCAGCATCCTCCCTCAGCTGTTACACTTGCACCACATATTTATTCCCAATAAAAGCTACATTGGGTTTAGGGATGGCTCTCTGTCTGTAATCCCCAAACTTTCAAAATAGAAAGACTTCAAATATTAGTTTTGATGAGAAAATATAGTTTAAACATAAAGCACATTGATTAACAATCAGGAATAAAAATGCTTTAATCACCTCTGTTACCCATCTTCAACAGCAGAACAAACCCCTTACTTCTTCCAAATGACTTTTCAGCCACAGGAAGCATTGCGACACAGAAACGTAATACAAAATTGTAACTTTTGGAACGCTGCATCAGCTCAAGTGCAGACACTAGTAAATGAAAATTATTGCCATTTACCATAGTTTTTATATCCTTTATAGCAGTATCTACTCCCTTCATACCTCAAAGTTTATCCCAGTCCAGCCCAGCCCACCCCACCTATAGTGTTGGCGTTATTGGCGAATCCTAAAGCCTTTTCCTGCAAAAGCTTGAGCTTTTGCTTAAGTAGCAGCCAAGCCCACTGATTGTGATGGTGGCTTCTAATTTTTAAGTGAGTTTAATCCTTAAGTTCTTTGGGAGATGAAGTACTGAGTAACTCTGAAAAACTCCTTAAGCAGTGTGACTTAGTCCTTCAAAGAAAGTTTGGAGTGACTCCAGTGAATGAGCTGGCTTCATTTGGAGCTCTGCTCAGGTGCCTCTATACAAATGCCTGTACTATGGGTAGCAAGAGGAATTAGAGATGTGTGCACAACAATGGAGATATGATATAATACGTATCACAGAAACATGGTGGGATGGCTCCTATGACTGGAGTGGTGGAATGGAAGGTTACAGGCTCTTTAGAAAAGACAGGCCTGGTAGGTGAGGAGGGGGAGTTGCTGTTTATGTTAAGGATAGGCTGGAGAGTATGGAACTCTGTCTGCGGACAGGTGAGCAGGAGACAGAGAGTTTGTGGGTCAAGGTTAAAGGGAGAATAGCTATGGGGAGCATTACTGTGGAGATCTGTTACAGACCACCTGATCAAGAGAACTCTGTGGATGAAGCAGTCTATATACAAATAGGAACAGCCTCACGCTCGCGGGCGCTTGTTCTCAAGGAAGACTTCAACCACCCTGATATCTGTTGGAGGGATGACATGACCCAGCACAAGCAATCCAGGAAGTTCCTCGATTGTGTGAAAGGCACTTTCCTTCTGCAAGTAATAGAGGAGCTGACAAGTAGAGATGCCATGCTTGACCTCATGCTCACCAACAGGGAAAGGCTGTTTGGAAATGTGATGCTCCAGGGCAGCCTTAATTGCAGCGATCATGAGATGGTTGAATTCGAGATCCTCAGGACAGTAAGAACAGTGTGAGGCAAGCTCACTGCCCTGGACTTCAAGAGAGCAGACTTTGGCCTCCTCAGGAACCTGCTCAGTAAGGTTCCATGGGATATAACCCTAGAGGGCAGGGGGACCCAAGACTGTTGGTTGATATTCAAGGATCACCTGCTACAAGCTCAGGAGTGTTGTGTCCTGACTAGAAAGAAGTGCAGCAGGAGGGGCAAGAGACATCCTTGAATTAATAAGGAGCTCCTGAGGAAACTTTGAGGGAAAAAGAGGCTTATAAAAGGTGGAAGCAAGGACAGGCAGCCTGGGAAGACTGCAGAGATGTTGTCCCGGAAGCTAGGGACCAGGTTAGGAAAGCTAAGGCCCAGTTAGAATTAAACTTGGGTAAAGACATGAAAGATAACAGGAAGGTATTCTATAGGTACATTGCAAATGAAAGACAGACTAGGGACAGCGTGAGCCTCCTCCAGAAGCTATCGGGAGAACTGGCTACCCTGGATTTTGAGAAGGTTGAGGTTCTTCATGACTTCTTTGCCTCAGTATTCCCCGGCAAATGCTCTGACCATACCACCCAAGTCTTGGAAGGCACATGGAGGGACTGTGAGAATAAAGACCCTAGGCCCACTGTTGGAGAGGATCAGGTTCGAGACCATCTTAGGAACCTGAACATACACAAGTCCATGGGACCTGATGAAGTACATACACAGGTCTTGAAGGAGCTGATGAATTAAGTTGCTAAGCCAGTTTCCATCATATTTGAAATATCATGGCAGTCAGATAAAGTTCCCAATGACTGGAAAAAGGGAAAGATAACCCTCATTTTCAAGAAGGGGAAAATGGATGAGCCAGGGAACTACAGACCAGTCAGTCTCACCTATGTGCCTGGCACAGAGGCACTTGAATCTAGCATTACCTGAAACTAAGCACAAACTATTTAACAAGCATTTCATGCATCTCTTCTGCCAGCAAAATTTAAATCAGAACAGACCCCACCACTTTGCCTTGCTAGGTTCAGTCAACCACAATTACATGGCATACAATAGAAAATAAGATCCCACAAAGAGTATTTCAGGCTATGAGGAGCTACAGACCAGTCAGCCTCTCCTCTGTGCCTTGGAGCAGATTCTCCTCAAGTCATGCTAACTCACATGAAAAACAGTGACAGCCAGCATGGCTTCACTAAGGGGAAATCCTGCCTGACCAATCTGGTGGCCTCCTATGATGGACCTGCAGAACTGATGGACAGGGGTAGAGCAGTTGATGTCATCTGCCTGGACTTGTGCAAAGCGTTTGACACTGTCTCACATGACATCCTTGTCTCTAAGTTGGAGAGACATCAATTTGATAGGTGGACCACTCAGTGGATAAAGAACTGGCTGGATGGCTGCATGCAAAGAGTTGTGCTCAATGGCTCAATGTCCAGCTGGAGACCAGTAACGAGTGGTGTCCCTCAGGGATCATTGTTGAGACTGGTCTTTTTCAACATCTTTGTCAGTGACAGGGACAGTGGGATTGACTGAGCCCTCAGCAAGTTTGCTGATGACACCAAGCTGTGTGGTTCGATTGACACGCTGGAGGGAAGGAATGCCATCCAGAGGGACATTGACATGCTTGTAAGGTAGGCAGATGCCAATCTTGTGAAGTTTAACCATGACAAGTGTAAGGTGCTGCGTCTGGGTGGGAGCAATCCCAGGCACAGCTACAGGTTGGGCAGAGATGAGATTCAGAGCAGCCTTCAGGAGAAGATTGATGAGAGAATGAACATGAGCCGGCAGTGTGCACTCACATCCCAGAAAGCCAACCGTATCCTGGGCTGCATCAAAAGGAATATGGCCAGCAGAATGAGGGAGGTGATCCTGCCCCTCTACTCTACTCTTGTGAGACCTCACTTGGAGTATTGTGTGCAATTCTGGTGTCCTCAACATTAAAAGGACATGGAACTGTTGGAACAAGTGCAGAGGAAGACCACGAGAATGATCAGGGGACTGGAGCACCTCCCCTACAAGGATAGGATGAGTGAGTTGGGGTTGTTCAGCCTGGAGAAGAGAAGGCTGCTTGGAGACTTCGTAGCAGCCTTTCAGTATCTGACAAGAGGCTATATGGATGCTGGGGAGGGACTCTGTTAGGGACTCTAGTGTTAGGACAAGGGATAATAGGTTCAAACTTAAACAGGGGAAGTTTAGATTGGATGTGAGGAAGAAATTCTTTACTATAAGGGTGGTGAGGTACTGGAATGGGTTGCTGAGGGTGCTCTATAGCTGTCAGTGTTCAAGGCCAGGTTGGACATAGCCTTGGGTGGTATGGTTTAGTGGGAGATGTTCCTTCCCCTGGCTGGGGGTTGGAACTAGATCATCGTAAGGTTTCCAACCCTAACTCTTCTATGATTCTAAGTTACTTGAGACTGAAAACAATGTATCGGGCACCATGGCAGCACCTATAGGCAGCACCCTGAGACAGCAGCCTGAGCCTGTAATGATTTATCATTTGTCATTATTCTATCCAGTATTACATCTGTTTTTAAATATTATCCCTGCTCTACAACATACTGAGAAGTAGGTACTTATTGTGAACAATTTCAAACAATTGATGATAGTTTTATAAAGCAATTATCACAAAATTATTATTTATGTGCATGTATTATTGCTTCCTGCCTGAGGACTTAATTCTGACTGCATACATATGTCCTTTTGCATCTCCTGTGGAATCAGTTATTATGCATGTGTATTGTCAGGTACATGCAGATGAGTGACTACAACTGGTCTGTAATTTGCTTATGTGTATTCTTTACTAATGTGAACATTTTTTAACTTGCAAATTCTTGGGACAAATGAGGGTCGTGCAGGCTTTCTATGAATTTCACTTTTCACTCCATATATTTTATGGTTTAAACTATGTAAAGAATAAGTCCATTCAAAACTGCATATGTGATCTCGATATTTAAAAGAAAATTTAGATAAAGAGACTTTGTCTAAATGAAAAGTTAATAAGTCAAGAAGAAAAAAAACACTTCATGTAATGAACTGCAAGGGTGACTGGACCTTCAGCTTGTTTAAAATAAATATTCCTAAACTCACTGGCTTTTAATTCATGATTCAATTTCATATCCAAATTTATCTGAATTACTTAAAGCTCCAAAGCTTTCCCAAATGTCATAAGAATAGGATTTTGTGTGAAACATCCTGTCTGTACTCCTCACCAGATCATAGCAACAAAAAGAAAAGTTGTTTTAGGTATTTTACAGAAACATGTAGCAAGGGCATTTTGTTTCTGTAAGACCTTAGGAAGAGAGAACTTTCAGGTTTAACTTCAAATGAAATTCAGCTTTGCAGGTCTGGAGTTTTAGGCAAAGCCAAGCAGATCTAATACAGATAACATGTTTAAAATAATGAGAAAAATGCAAATTTACATAAGCATTGTAACTGTTTCAATCATTTATTTTCATTTTATTATAGTGAATGCAATTCACACATTATTTCTGAATTTAAAGCCAACTTACTAAAATACTTAAAAGTTTCTGGAGTCTTTCATCAATACAATTTACTTGCTTGCTAGTCCATATTTAGTTTTATATTATCTATTACTTTGCTTATGGATGGAGAAATTTAAATTAAGTACTTTTTTTATTTTTTTTTTTAATTAATATGGCAATTGCAAAAGGATAAACTGCTCCATATGCAGGAATACATCATACCCATAGAGGCACCTTTCTTCAAGTTCAAAGGGAGATTAATGCACTTGTTAGGATGTAAATTACACTTCTAGCACTGACATGAAAGAATTTGTGTAAAAGATGTACTGTAAATATATATAACTTTGGCACCAAATATTTAAGCGTTATTAATTTAGAACATATGTTTTTCTCTGTAAAGCCTTCCAATAGAATCCAAATATTTTTTTCCTTGCATCTCCTTTGTTCCCTCCCCCAAAGATCCACTGTTTCTCAATCACATGGTAACTAAACTGTAATTTAGAAATTCATATCTATCTGTACCTAGAATGCCGGGAAAAAGTTACCTTCATATATTGTACTTTTCAATCTACTTTTTCTTTGCAGTGTATTAAATTTTGGGTATGTGCATGTTTTTGTTATCTGTTTGGCAAGCTTAATGGATTTGGATTTTCCATAAAGTGCGCTTGATTTTCACTGAGAAATTTTAAAACATTTTGAAAATAACCCAACACTCAAAAGTTTATTATACATCTCACATTTTATTTATGTGGATGAGTTGAAAATACATTCTCTGTTGGTATTTTTTCTTCTACTTTAAACACAATTAACACTTTAATCTGGGTAACCTATGACCCAAGGTGTATAAGATCATATATGTTGAAGCTTGATGACAGAATGAATACAAAATAAAGTCAGCAGTCTCAAAGTTTCATTGAAATGCAGCCCATATCTACTATTTAGACTGACACTTTTCATATCTGGTGTTCAGTGTAAAGGAAAAGCCCAAGAAGTGAAAAGAAAGAGATACCTCAGCCTTCTAATCTTCATTGTGAACAAGCAGCCACCACAGAATCAGGAAAGCAGTAGGCATGTAGGTAGAAGAAGGAGAATGTATAAAAAGTTGATCTAAGAGGATGAAGACAGGGTATAGAACATCAAAGACAGAGGAATTATTCTTAACATTATTAGCACTGAGTTGTGGATTTGGGCTGCAGGTTTGTGACTAAGCCATTGGATAGGCCCTGACCTGAGGTTAAACAGCAGAAAAATAGTGTCTTCCTGGTGTGTATGGATCTTTTAGCAAGAGCAGAATAAGGTTTTTTATCTGGAATCCATCACAATGCACCCATCATAGTTACTATTGCTATGGTATTGCACATATACGGTTTCAACAAAAAGCAGTTTTAGGAATGGGTATCTCCACAACAAGACATACCTACCCTTTCAGAGCTGTATTGACAAAAGTACTGACCTGAAAAGTAGCTCCCTGACAACTCACACGTTCAGAGGAAATTCAGCTTTGCCAAATTGACTTGGCCTACAAGTGTTACATTAAATGTAACACAATACTGAAAAGAAGCCAAAAATGGGTCAGGAAATGTTTGCTTTAGATACTGGCAGTGTAAACAGCTATGCTGAAAGTAACAGAGAGCCATTGCACTGTGTAAAGTTTTATTAGATTTAATCTCCCATTAAAGTTAGCTCCTTTCCCGTTCAGGAGTAAAGAACTATTTTATAAGGACTGCAGATCAATGTAAAATGAAAACTTGGTTTCCAGATAATCTAGTTCTCATGAAACAAATGCATGTCCAAATGGGGAAAAGAAGAAAGCTATGATAATAATTCTAATATTTAAAAGTGACTAACAATTTTACAGCTTCAGAAAATAATGTGCTGGCTCAAAAGAAAACAAAACAATAGTCTTTTTAAATATTGCCTGGCCAAAGATTGTATCAAGGAGCATAATGGATGCAAACAAACAAAAATAAATTTTACAAGGATGTATTTACCCTACTTGCTTTCAAAAAAAAAAAAACACCAGTGGGTTACATATGCAGAACTAAGTCTGACATAAGTCTGACATAAATAGCACAATCTTAAAAGTTTGCTAACTGGCCCCCAGAAAAGCAGTGAAATAGCATTCAGTCCATCAAAATGCTCTGTGAAGAAAGGTCATGTCTCTGTGGTAAGAGCATCTGAATGTGAAAAAAGAATGGGTTTGAGCTTCAGGCCCTGCCCGGGAGCTTGCGGGTACAATTAGTAGACCTTGCGGGTCTACTAATTCAACAGTGCTCTCAACAGTCCTGTCCAGAGCAATGCAGCAGTCACAGGGCCAGGTGAAGGGGATTAGAGTTTAGGACACTTACTTACAGTCAGGAAAGTTACTGGGTTTCTCTCCGGGGATCCTGTCTTTTTTCTTTTATCTTATATTCAATGCACTTGCATTCCTGAAGGCAGGAATCAGATCTATGCAAGTGTGACTGAAGATGAGCCCTTGGAAGTCTTCAAGGTGGGCAAAGATTCCTCATATAGCTGGGCAGCTTCAACTGCTGCTGAAAATCTGACAGAGTGAGTTGCCTTAGGTGGAACCTAGGGAAATTTTCATTATTCTATCCACACTGAGCTGAACAGAATCTCACCCCATGCCTCATGAGAAAGAAATCCACAGAACCTTTCACTTGTCCCATCTACTATGATACCTTCACGTAATCTTTATTCTAGTTTCTAATGACAACTCATGTTCTTTTCTTATTTAAAAGGATTTCCTTTAATCCAGTTCCAAAGCACCTTACCAAATTGCTAAACTGGAACAAAAGTCTTTAAAATCAGGATTTGAGTTATAAGCTTCTATATCCTGTAACTTTGAGTTAGATTTTAAATGAGATCTATGCTAAATATTTTACTTATTTTGAAATAAGCCTGTAAGTGTACAAGTGCTTTGTATTATATCAAGATTGGCCTTCTTCACTGACTTAAAGTCCTGATATAGAGTAAAACAATAGGATAAATCTTCATGGTTTCCTTAAGCACTATTTTACCCTCCTTCCCCTAAACACTTGCATTTTGACAATGATCCCTTTAATTTTAATAGAGGAATAGGGTAATACTAACACTAAACTATTATAAATCATACAATCATACAGTCATAGTATGGTTAGCGTTGGGAAGAACCTTAATATCATCTAGTTCCAAACTATATCTAACCTAAACTTTCCCTGTTAAGTTTGAACCCATTACTCCTTGTCCTATTGCTACAATCCCTGATGAAGAGTCTCTCTCCAGCATGTTTGTAGCTCCCTTCAGATAGTGGAAGCTGCTGTGAGATCTCCATGCTTCTCTTCTCCATGCTGAACAGCCTCAATTTCCTCAGCCCATATTAAATGGCAGATGCTCCAGCCCCTTTATTATTCATGTGGCCCTCCTCTGGACTTGCTCCAACAGTTCCAGGTCCCTCTTATGTTGAAGACACCAGAACTGCACACAAAACTCCAAGTGGGGTCTCACAAAAGCAGAATACAGGTGCAGGATCACTTCCTTCGACCTGCTGGTCACACTCATTTTGATGAACCCCAGGACATTGCTGGCTTTCTGGGCTGCAAGTGCACACTGAAGCCAGCTCATGTTAAGTTTCTCATTGATCCCTATTCCTTTACTGCAGGGCTGCTCTGAATCTCTTTTCTGCCCAACCTGTAGCTTTACCTGGGATTGCCTCAACCCAGGTGTAGGAGCTTGCATTTGGCCTGGTTGAACTTCATGAGGTCGGCATTGGCTCACCTCCCAAATGCGTCAAGGTCTCTCTGGATAGCATTCCTTCCCTCCAGCATGTCAGCTTATATAACAGAGATATACAAAGGCAGCATTTGTCTTCATAAGATAAAAAGATCCTTAAACTAACAACATAAAGGAACTTTGATTTAACTTTATTAACACTTTTTTATGAGCTTATCACTCATTGATACACACAGCACTGTCAAAATTCAAGACAGCATTCCTCCTTACCAAGTTACTCAAACCTTCAGTGCAGCAATGTCAAAATATTTTGTGATCTCAAAGTGTATACTTTTCAGACTATATTGATGCTTCAGAAAATCAAGTCCCACAAAACTCTTTATGGACATTCTATAGGCGCAACTATGCCTTGGAGCTTTATGAAGGCTAATAACAGCAGGAAGATGCACTAAGATGAAGAATATAACCAACTGGGAAAATGACACCACAATGGTATTTCCCACAGTTACAAGTGACTGGCATGAGGAAAGGCATTTGATTTCAGTATAAATACTGCATTAACTTAGATGAAAATTAATTTCTGCCTGACAGTGGAAGTTGTAATAGACTTCACCACTTGATCCTGGGACTAGGTTAATCAAAAGGTAGCACTGTGATAAGAATATAACTGCTTTCTGATATCTACAGGCAACTAAGGTAGTATGGCTGCAGTGGTGACAGTTCGAACCATTCATAGGAGGAGACCGTTCTTACTTTCAAGGCTCTGGGGACTTTCTGTTCAAGATTTACCACAATACACCTGATGACCTTGAAACTGACTCTCAGCCAGCAGAAATCACTGAAGGCAGTAAACTACTCATGATTTATACCAGCTGAGTTCCTGTCTTCTTATCTTTCCAATGTTTTTTCTCCTAGATGAGATTTTTTTATATCACTTAAAGGCATATTGGGATTGGTACATTATTTTTCTTTACATTTTCTCTTCCCACTCCAGAATGCAACTGAATGGACACGTAGTTGTCATTAGTCTTAAGGAAAACGTGATATGTGCATTTGAACCTAAAATGTTTCCCATATTCACTTGTTCGTTGGCATGCTTTTATGCATGCATTGTCTGACCAATAACATGTACATATTGCTGCACTGGATCATCTACCAAACTCAACATGACTTTGGAACATATCCAGTAAACTACCAAATAAGATGAGTTAGAAAAGTTTGTGGAAATAGCAGGGAAGTGGTTCTTCATTCTATTGAGCTGGACAGGAAGAAATAATTGGATTGGGGTTGAAATTTTAAACTTTCATTGCAAAATATTTTGACATTGCTGCACTGAAGGTTTGAGTAATTTGGTAAGGAGGAATGCTGTCTTGAATTTTGACAGTGCTGTGTGTATCAATGCAAGTGATCAATGTGTTTGACATGAGATATTCTTTTCATAAAATGCTTCCAGATATTCGCCAGAATGCATTTCCTCAGAAAAAGTCAAACTGCTAAATTCATTTTGTCTTCTAACAAGAATTATCCACACTGCAGCAGCAAAGCTAAAGCTCCTGTGTGGAAACAACAGCAGGAGATAGTCAATGCAATTTTACACTCTGGTTATTGCTGAACACCACTGTGAGTAGCGGTGACTCTCATATTAGATTGCCTTAGTACCAAAGCACTATTGTTTCATGAAGCCATGTAAATAATAAACAAAAAGCTAAGCCCCCTTCTGGGAACAAATGTCATATTATTTCATATCTGCTTCCCAAATCAAAGAGAAGAAAAAATCAGAGAAAACGTACAGTCTACCTAGAGAGTGCAAGGGCTTTACTGTCTTGAAATAGCTTGGTAACTTCAGTCATAATTTTAGCCGTGCCACATGGCAAGTTTTATCTTAGTGAATGTGATGAAACTTGCATGTTCTAGTAGAATACATACTTTTCCATTATTTTCATCATCTTATACTTGCTATATTTATCTAGGGACAGAAATATAGCTGTAGCTCATCATGCTTCATGTCATTCAGTATTTGAGTGACAGTAAATACCAAGCCATTATGATCACACTGCTTTGTCTTATCTGGGATAGATAACTGTTTTCTGATTTTCAGTTGAAAGAAGCTTATATAGCTCAGCTGTCTTGCTGGAATTAGAATTATCTCTTGGCTGATTTGACAAACTTAAGCAGTGGCCCTTTTCTAAATCCAAAGAGATACCCATGTTTTACAGAGGACTGAAGTACAGAGACACTGAGATAGAAGACACTTGAGGAAGAAACCCCTGTGGTTCAGAAGTGAACAAAGGAAATTAATAGCATTGTTCCAGCAATACTGTGCTGCCATCACCTTCCTGTGGTAGTCCAATCCATAGTTTGGCTTGGCTGCTGAATGATGAAACTGAGGCTGTGCTCCTATAGGATCCGATATATCTCACATCGACATTGATTTGGTCTCTATTACCTGCTGTTGGCTAAGCAGTAACTCGAACATGACAGTTTATATTTTCCTCTTCTCAGTTCAGTCCATTAAAATGTCCAGCTGCTTTTTGGTAGAAACAAGGCAATTATCTCCAACAGTGAAGCTGCATGCATACACACCTCTCATTCCCTGCGAGCTAACAATAATTTACGTCTCAATCTTTGGGCACTGTTGTAAAGGAAATATTATGCCTCATCTGGCCACTATCTGTAAACAATCAAATCCTTTTAACTTAGTTTATAATTTTTGTTGAATACTTCATCTTAAAATCAGGTTTATTGTTATGGATCACATTGGGCAGTGCAGAGTAATACACATCATCAAGAACAAGAGAAACAGTGTGGAGCATCTTAAAGTAGAACTGTTTGTATACATTTAAAAATATGCATCCTCTAGGCTTAAAGTGGCATAATGTCTTAGCTTCTGATGTCTTCTTGTGGGAAAAAATCCCCAAACAAAACAAAAATAAACCCAACCAAAAAAGTCAACAAAATGATGATAGTTATAAGCTTGACTTTTGTGGGTTAGCACCTGAAACAAAGGATTACCTGGGCATTGTAATTAGATTGCCATTGTTAGTTGTATACATATAGCAAATTTTAACCATGTTCAATAAATTATCAGGCAGAAAGCTACAGGGGGCAAGCCTATGCACCCACTGAGAGATGTAAGAAAAATATTCAAATGACAGTCTCAACATTTGCTTGAAAGATATTTTCAAAAGAAAAGAAACTGAGAAAATCAGTTTGTGGTACTTTACCAGCACAGGATGACCCAGTCATATATTCAAGGGAAAACCTGACTCACAGAGAAGCCTTTTGGGTAACCCATAGTGGCTGCCCAAATCTCACATATGCTTGGTTAAATAAAACTCTCCACTGAGATGAGCTGTACTCTGGTATCCCTGATTGCATCAGTAGGGGTAAGCAAAATGAGATGTAGGCATTTGCTCAAGCACTGGTCAATGACCTCAAGCATAACTTCTGACATGGCTTTGACAGATAGCTCACCCTCAGCAGAATATACGGACATGTTCTGAAGACAGCACATTAGCAGGACAGTTCCCAAAAGACTTGAAGAATAAGGAGAAATTTCTTCAAATGCATATGAGCTAAGCTCTGTTGTTTATCCTCATAGTGAGAGAATGGGCACTGATATTTGTGGTCAGAGTGGTCCTTACCTTATCTTACATACACTGCAGTAATAGACATGTGCTGGGTTCAGCAGTACCAGACATTCTTCTCCTTCTTAGTAGCTGGTACAGTGCTGTGGTTTTGACTTTCAGTTTGGGAACAGCACTGATAACACCAATGGTTTTAGGTGCTGTTCAGTCATGTTTATTCTGACCAAGGTCTTTCTGAGTCTCATGCTCTGCCAGGGAGGAGGCAAAGCTGAGAGCAAGCAGAGACAGGACACCTGACCCCAACTAACCACAGAAGTATTGATACCACAGTATATCATGCCCAATTTATAAACTGGGTCAGCTATCAGGAAGGGCTAGATCAGTGCTGAGGTTGAGCTGGGTATTGGACGGTGGTGGTGAGTGGTTGTATTCTCTTCCTTGTTATCATCCTTATTATCAGTGGTAGCAATAGTGGTTTGTGTTATACTTTAGTTACTGGACTATTCTTATCTCAACCTGTAGGAGTTGCATTCTTTCGATTCTCCTCCCCATCCCTCTGGGAGCTGCGGGGAAGAAAGGGGAAGAGTGAGAGAGCAGCTGAGTTGCCAGCTAGACTTAAACCATGAACAGTGGATTAAATGACTCATAAATTCCAAGGGTTTGAAGACAATCTCACCCCTTCCATCATTTCAGCTGTGGAAACACTGTCTCAGGAGTCCAAACAATTGAGAGATGAGCTCTCTGATCTATCCAGCTCCTCACGTGTACCAACTCGTCTCAGCTATTAACAAAAGGCATCCTATTGCTCCAGAGAGAAGGTATATGCCATGGGCCACCTGATGGTTTTACCTGTAGGATCACAGAAATGACATGAGGAACTGGGATGGAAAACCTACCTTAGACCTGGAGGAATGAGTGTGTGAATTGAAGAGGAGAACAAAGGTCAAGGCTGATCATCCCATGAAAGCTTCAGTCTCTGGTGATCAGGTTCCCAGATGGAATGGAAGAGCTGATTCTACTCCAGTTCCTGTGATAAAGAAGAGTAATCCCTTTGCACAAGATGTAAGTGACAAATGTGATGACTATTAGAGGGGCCCTGCCTCCAACCAGGTAGAGGTTGGGGACAATTGGATTCACTGGACTGTGTGGATCAGATGGCCAGGCACATCAATCCCACAGAAGCATAATACTCTAGTAGATACTGGGTGCACAGTGTACCCTGATGCCATGAAGCTGTCAAGGGGTGAAACCCATTTATATTTCTGCAGTGACAGGAGGATCCCAAGAGTTGACTGCACTGGAGGCTGAAATCAGCCTGTCTGGAAGGGAATGGTAAAAACATCCCTTCGTGACTGGTCCAGAGGTTCCATGCATCCTCAGCATAGACTACGTCAGGAGAAGGTACTTCAAAGACCCAAAAGATGGGCTTTTGGTATTGCTGCTTTGGAGACAGAGGAAATTGAGCAGCTGTCCTCCTTGCCTGGTCTCTCAGAAGATCCTTCTGTTGTGGGATTGCTGAAGGTTGAAGAATAAGTACCAATTGCAACCACAACAATGCACTGGCGGCAACATTGCACCAACCGAGACTCTCTGATTCCCATCCATATTCCGATCCACAGACTGGAAAGTCAAGGAATGATCAGTAGGACCTGTTCACCCTTTAATAGCCCCATATGGCCAGTGCAAAAGTCTAACAGAGAGTGGAGACTAACAGTAGACTATTGTTGCCTGAATGAAGCCGCACTACCCTTGAGCGCTGCTGTACCAGATATGCTAGAGCTTCAGTATGAACTGGAGTCAAAGGCAGCCAAGTGGTATGCCAAGACTGATATTGCCAATGCATTTTTCTCAATTCCTCTGGCAGCAGAGTGCAGGCCACAGTTTGCTTTTACATGGAGGGGTGTTCAGTACCCTTGGAACTGTCTGCTTCAGGGGTGGAAACACAGCCCTACAATCTGCCATGGACTGATCCAAACTGCACTGGAACAAGGATAAGCTCCAGAACACCTGCAATACATTGACAACATTATTATGTGGGGAGATATAGCAGAAGCAGTCTTTGAGAAAAGGATGAATATAATCCAAATCCTGCTGAAAGCCAGTTTTGCCATAAAACGAAGTAAGGTCAAAGGACCTGCACAGGAGATTCAATTTTGTGGAATATAATGGTAAATGGACATCGCCAGATCCCCACAGATGCGATTAACAAGCTAACAGCAATATCTCCACCAACTAATAAGAAAGAAACATAAGCTTTCTTGGGTGTTGTGGGGTTCTGGAGGATGCACATCCCGAATTACAGTTTGATTGTAAGCCCTCTCTATCATGTGACTCAGAAGAAGAATGATTTTAAGTGGGGCCCTGAGCAACAACAGGCCTTTGAGCAAATTAAATGATAGTTCATGCAGTAGCCCTTGGACCAGCCCGGACTGGGCCAGATGTGAAAAATGTACTCTACACTGCAGCCGGGGAGAACGATCCTTCCTAGAGCCTCTGGCAGAAAGCCTCAGGGGAGACTCAAGGTCAACCCCTCGGCTTTTGGAGTTGGGGCTACAGGGGATCTGAGGCCACCTATACCCCAACTGAAAAAGAGATACTGGAAGCCTATGAAGGGGCTCAAGCTTCTTCGGAAGTGAGTGGCACTGACACACGGCTCCTCCTGGCACACCGGTTGTCTGTGCTGGATGTCCAAAGGTAGGGTCTCGTATACACATCATGCAACTAATACTACATGGAGTAAGTGGGCTGCACTAATTACTGGAGCACCTGCCCTATGAAGATAGGATGATAGAGTTGGGGCTGTTCAGCCTGGAGAAGAGAAGGCTGCGTGGAGA
>JASSUY010037696.1:0-43965 GCA_032466535.1 Forpus xanthops | reverse complement strand
AAGATTATGGATGAAATATCAGAGGCACTCATTGAGGTAGGTCCCTTCAGGGCAACCACAGCCCTCCATAGGAGCGATCTGAACTTTACACAGTGGATCAGGTTCATCCAGTGAGCGGCAAGACTGGTTACAGTATTTCACGCTATAGTTGTAAACCATAGTCTCAGGACACTCCTCAGTGGGATCTTTGCAAAAGAAATAAAATGGATGTGTGGCCTTTTCCGTGCAATCATTGCTCATGCTGTTGATGCAGCTTTCTACATATTTGTAGCCACAAGTGTGCTTTTTTCAAGCTGTAAGTCCTCATCTCCCAGTGGTCTGAGGGAAGTCTGCCCATTACATTACATTGAATACTGAAATACTTAACAGGGTATATCTTGACTGAATAAAGGAATCATTACAATTATACAATTGGTACAATTTACATTTCTATTTTATACCAGGGACTAAACAAAATAACTTCTGAATCGTAACTGTAGTTAAAAACTAATTTTCTGTAATTTACTAATAATTTCTTTAGCTGCGAATAGCTTAATAAATGAAAATATTTTGTAAGGGGTAAATTTTGACGTTGAATGGATAGTGCCAAGAAACTTTGCTACCAAAGAAAGTGTGTTTGGATATTCATAGATGTCTTGAAAAAAACTCTTGTCCTCTGGGGAAATCAGAAAGAATGGTGTTTAAGACCTCTGGTGAAACAAACAGTTAAATATCAATATCTAAAGAGGTCAGCTGATCCTGTAAGATGTTGAAAAGCTGGTTAATTTTCCCAGGCTACCAAGAAACAACGTCTTCAAAATTCTACCAAAAAATGTATGGATGACAGCAAATTTTGTCAGGAAATGTCACCCATATCAAGGTTTTCAAGAAAGCCTGGAATCCAGATTCCTATGAAATTCAACAATAAATGGGGATCTACTCATCTTGGGCCTCTTTCTAGATCAAGTCCATAGGTTTAACCCCACAACTGGTTTCCAGATACACACAGATGTACTAGAAGATACAGGGGAGCTGCTCATAGGCAAATGTGCTAATCAGCTTTGCAGCAATGTTATCACCATATCAGCAATAGGTTCTATGCCTAAGAAAAGCTATGTATGGTTTTCCAGTCCATGACCATAGTACATTTTCTTAGATTAGTTAGCACGTTAAGTTTGTGTACACATTCAAAACCACCACCTCCAAGAACAAAAAACAGTTAGTTTCTTGGTCATTGGTCTTACCTGAGGCAGACACAATATCCTGTGTATAAACCATGCAAGCCATACTCTCTTAGTTTATAGGCAAACTATAAAGATGCATCAACTGATATTTGTAAATCAAAATAGGCCAAATAAGAAAGATATTAATAAAGATGAGTTTACGTCAGATTTACCTGAATGGGTGTCTCAACTGTTGGCTATTAAAGCAACAAAACATTGCATTTACTTTCTCCCTTTAACTTTTTCATAGAGGAAATAGATCACTTTTGATAAAGTGAGATCTGCTAAAAGAAAGGTTATTTGATCTTAGTACTCATGATCACAGATTTTTAATCTTAGATTGTGTACATCACAGCTGGAGGCATGAGTACAGAGAACATGAGCATATCGAAACCAGCTTCAAGCTAGATTGCAAAAGGAGCACCAGAAAAATAATGCCATGACTTAGCAGAGGCTACTAACTGTGATGGTCTTCTGGGAAACCAGTAACTCAAGTAATGGTTCATGCTTCCACTAAAGATTGTGCCACACATACGCACTGCCAACCATTAGCTAGTAGGGTTTACTTATTTCATGCACACTACTAACTTCAGTGTAGATATCCCCTAAAGATATAACCTGTCTTGGATGCTGCCCACAGCCCAGCACAGCTGGACACAGCTGCAGGAGCCAGAAAGGCCTTTCCATCCCCTGCAATGGGACAGATCACTGAGGGTGACGGTTCTGGCCCATTTATTCTTTCACTTATGAATAGTGCAACCTTCAATCTTATCATAAGCATGTTCCTGAAAGATTATTTCTTCTTGTAAAGGCCTAAAATGATTGTGCTGATTAAGCCACTAGCATTTTTTTCCCAAGGTTACTGCAGTGTTTGAGTCAATGTTATCTACTGTGCCATGAGTCCACAGATTTCAGTCTAACCCATGCTGCAAACCAGTCTTGCTTTGGCATAAAAAAATGTTAGCAATTCTATGTTGATAACAAAGCTTTCAGTAAACAGCAACTGTGTCTAGTACATAAATCTACATGAATCTAGGATAATTTGCTGTGGATTACACTGTGTGCCTCTGAATTCTTTCAGCACAGGTTTATTAAATTGCTCTTACTGTAATCTTAAATGCCTTCTACAAAGCACCATACATTGTTACATTGTTTGTTTCTACTAAACATCTCAGCTAGCCTCTAAGTCAACTAAATAGATGATATCTGCATGAAAACTGCATAAAAATAATTGCTGTGGTGTTTCCTATTCAGATATGTTATTAGTCAAGAAACCCATACATCTATTTTCATGTTAATAT
This sequence comes from Forpus xanthops, assembly GCA_032466535.1. Lineage (NCBI taxonomy): Eukaryota > Metazoa > Chordata > Aves > Psittaciformes > Psittacidae > Forpus > Forpus xanthops. The sequence continues at coordinate 41,462 of JASSUY010037696.1, read as the reverse complement.
AGGCAAATGTCACTTGAACTAGCTGATTGCCAGTGAAAAAATAGAAATGTTGAAGTAAAGTTCAGAAACTGGGACTTGTGAGTTTTATTCTCAGCTCTGATACCATCTCACAATAAATTCTGGCAGTGCCACAGAAAAAAAAAATAAAACACGTGGACTCTGAACCATGGATTTAGTGGCAGTGTGTATCTCCCCAAAACTTTTATGCAGTTGTTAGATAGACCTAAGTTGAAAAAGCCTTTAAACCCTTCCACAATCTCAGATATCACCAATATATATGTATTAAAAAACATTACTATTTTACATGGAAAAATGCAGCTAATGAGAGTGATGCCATTTGCATGGGCAATGTCTGAGACAAGAGGGCTGAGATGAAGTTCAAAAAAAAGCATTAGGGTTAAAATACATGGGAAAGCCCATGTGTTCAAAACTAATCTAATTACAACTTCTTGTTATTATATACAACTTACACTCTTTTGCTTTGCTGAGTGCTGAATTCATCTAATATTTACACAAGGAACGTGCATCATAAGAGGATGAAGTGGACATGAACTGATTTTGACAAGCAGTTTTTTATAGAATGTATACATATTCTGTTTTTCAAAGACCCCCTAGCCTGATGACTAAGTACAAAAGATATTGACAGACACAGACTGGGCTCTCCTGAAGCTCTTCCCCTATATCCCTACCAAAGATATTTTAGGATGCATACCACAGATGCCCTGCCTCCAGCCCTTCAGGGTTACGCCTGCTGCTGCACAGTCTCTGAAGTAGGTAGAGAGCACACTACACAGAGCAACTTCACTCTTCTCAGAATTACAGGTGTCATACATGCATTTCTAGGGGACAGAAAAGGACATGGGTATTATTAAGCCCAGCTCACAGAAGAAACAGGGAAACATAGAATTATATAGCTATTCAAAGAGTAATGAACCAGTATTTTTTTCAAAACTATTATTACCGATGAAACTTAATTTGTAATATCTCTAAAAGAAAATGTATGCTAATGAAATACTATCCAAACTTGAGAAATAGGAAATCAATCGCAGTTGTCTAATGCTATATCTAACACTCACAAATAGCTGAATAATAAGAATAATAAGGATCCTTACAGTTAATTGAAGCACTAACAAATGCCTGTATCAGCCTCCCATGAGGACATACAATCTAAGACATGTTGAAATATGTCACCTGAAAATATACAGGACTGAAAATACCGCACAGCAATGGCTGGCACTTGTGTACCTACCTAGTATGCAGGTAAGATACACTCAAGTAAATGACAGGTACATAACAGAAGATGGTTTAATAGAGAATCATTTGTAATGACATAAAAAAAATAGTTAGGAAATTATAAAGAGGATTTAAAGCCCAAGTTCTTTTAATTGGGTGGCTGGACAGAAAAACTCTGATACAGCCAGTCACTCGAGAGCAGTAAGGTCATACTGTATAGAAGGTGATATACTGTGCCATTAGTGATCTCATAGAAAATGTTCTCATAAATCACGGTTTCAGCAGAAGTAACAGACATATCCATAGGAAACTGGTTATTACTTTTCCTTAATTGCAAACTGCAAATTCCTTACTTAACATGAAATCTCAAGCAGACACTTTCTGAGGGAAACCTGGGAGAGATAAAGCATAAGCCATATGTTTAAAGGTACCTGAGCACAATAATTTTTAGGATTTTTAGGCAAAATTTCATGTTCAGGTGTTTTCTCAGTAAATTGTATCACACACACCCCTTACATGAATCTTCTGTGTTTTACAGAAACCTCTTTACCATTCACATAAATATGGTAACTAGCTCAACTTCCTCAACAACTGTAGCACCAAGAGTACTTATGGGCAGCTTCTTGCATTTTAAATATGAGGAGACTAACATAATTCCAAACTAATAAATGGGATATAAACTGTGTAAATATGGAATATAGTCTCCTCTTAGAGGTGAATTTTAAACGACACCAGGAGTAATCTATGGGGCTGAAAAGCTCTCAGTTCAGCTCCACACAGAAACACTGATTTGACTTTTCAATGAGTGAGCAGTTTTCAAAACCAATAAATCCATTTTTTCCTATTTACCTTCTGGATCACACAAGAGAACTGTCAGTGATGGCAGTCACTTAATATTTTCAAGGCTGCTTTCAAGGTTATAAAGGCCCATTGTGTCTTACATAAACTCTTATTTTGTAATTTTTCTCATCAGCATAAGTGAGCTGCTTTGCAAACAGGCATTAATGTAATCTATTTCACTCTCCTAGGCCAGACTGCCTTTACGGCAGATCAGTTTCTGGACTAGATTAAACCACACATTTAGACCAGCACCTTACCTTGATGTACACTGAAGGCTCTACAACAGAATGGCAGGCAGCAAACACACTGCTTGTACTAGACAGAAGAGAGCACCATTGTTGGGCAAATTTTTCTGAAGTGGGAAAAAACACCATTACCTATTGTCACTTAAGCCACATTACTATTTGATTCAATATTCTTATCATGTTTCACACAGAACTAGAATGTCCTGAAATGTTCAGATAATGCTGTAAAGAAATACAGGGAATTAAAATATAAAGGTAACAAGCACAGTTGGATGGTGACCAGCCATCTCCATAAACGAAAGGTTTCACCTTCCAAGTACTAACATTACTGTGGCTGCGTTAGCAGAACATCTGCAAAACCTCCCCATTTTAATTGTTTCCATCAACCTTTGCTAATTCTTTACATTCAGGCAATTCTTTATAGTCGAGTGACAACATCAAGTATGTAATGTTCAGTGAGCTGAATGCCTATGAGCTGCAGCTTTAATTACATGTAGCAATACCTAGGACAGTACAAACTGAATTACTGTATGTAGCCAAACCCAGTCAAAGTGAGAAACCAGACAGGCATCTAGTAAGGTACAATGCTTGCTGAAGTCAGTACTGCTGATCACTCATTTCTTTTGATTTCAGCACAGCTGTAACAATCTAGATTGAATTAAGATCTTGCCCTAATATTGATAACCAAGTAAGCTCTGCCTTAAACCTATATTGTTCTTATTGACACTGTGTGCGCTTTTCGAGTCATTGGTGTTGGGCCTTTCTCCAGCAATGCAGTCATTTTGTTTTAAAGCAAAGCTGTCACCTCAAAGACCAATGTGTTCTCTATTAATACACTCAAAGTCAGTGGCTTTTGATGCTTATGAGATTTCTAAAGCTTTTCTAGTTACCTGCCATAGGAAAATTATTTAGCACTGATAACCCAGGCATAAAAAGCCTGCTACCTTTATCCACGCTGTTTGAACAAGGATCTTCAAAGCTGTCCTCAACATCAGCACAGCCAGCTCTAGTTTTCCATGAGTTACCAAAAGCAGATGCTGAATCTTCCACAGCTCCAGTGACTGTTCTGAAGTCATCAGTCTGGATGTTATTGAAATTGCCACAAAGACCTCATGTGTTTGATGGCAGGGAAAAAAAAAAAAAGGCAAAAGAAAAAAGAAAATCACTTCTGGAAAAAGGAATGGCTCCTATATGAATGCTCTTAACCCTTCTCCTGAGAGAAGTCTGTTTTCCTTCACAGACTTCATGATGGTCCCACAAATCAGCCAGCACCCTGTCTTCAGAGTATAATTATTATTTTTCTGCATTACATTTGCACTTAGTGTTAGCACAAAGATGGAAGCTCCTTAAATGTGCTTCTGTAAATACTGGCTGACAAAATGCCTTCATCAGGGGCTTACAAGATAAGGAAATCACAAAAGTAAAACAAAACAGGTAGGAGAGACAGCATGCAATCCTATTACACAGGTAGGAAACAGAAGCAGAAAAAGCTTAAATTATGTAAACAGGAGATTAGTGGCAAAACCAAGTACACAATCGGCATCTTAAGTTTCTGAGAAAGGTCTGCTTTTACAAATAGGGTCTAAAACACCTGCACACACTAAACATCACAGAGTTGTCTAATTTTCTTTAGTAAATTGAAGGGGTTAGCCAATATTTTGTTTCAGGTAGGCTAAAGGTTTAAAGGAGTTCTAACATATCAAAAGCAATATAAAATCAAATCACTTGTTCACCTCAAGTGATAAACAAGCAGCTATAACTCAGTTTAAGAGCTAACTGGAAGAGCATGATCTTTCCTACCAGATGTGAGATTCTGATAAGAACGATCGACTGTTATGGAGAGCTGCATTACAGGTTTCATTTGCACTTGAATCTGTACTCCAGTTGAGCTCAAGATTTCGATGAAAAATGTAGAGGGTCTGAAGATGGTGATGCCATCTAAAGAGGAGAAAAAAAGAAAAAGAAAATGAAATATGTGCAATTGCAAATCTTTATGAAGCTGAGTAAACAGGAACTGCTATCTACCAATGCAACCAGTGTAACACAGGAATTCCCAGGGAGTCCCAGACCTAGTAGCCACTCAGGTTAAATGACCTAACAATGAGCAGGTTCATATTATTTTCAGAAAAAGGAGGAGGAATCCCTCTGCAAATAAATGTAGGCTACTCTGTGAAAGGTGTGAGAAGGACATTTACCTCTGCTTACTGGCAGCTTCACAATGAAATTGTTCATGTAGATATTTCCACAGGAACATATTTTTATTGTCTGCACAGAAAAAGAAAAGAAAAAGCCCACAGTAGTGAATGAATATGACATGAGACATACAACAGCAACCTGACAAGCTTCATTAAGCATTAAGAAGTAGTGTTTTTAAAACATGGTCATCTCTGGGGTCAGTGTAACACAGTGTCTGAATGACCTACAATAACATAGAGTAAATCTGGCGATAACAAAAAATTAAAAAAACCCTTTCCATAAGCAACAGTTTTGATAGAGTTCTCTCACATATCACGTTACATGTAGGGCTCGATCTACCTCACTGAAAACACAACATACATAAAATGAAAGCTATCTGACTCAAACTCCCTCTGTAGTCAATGGAGAAAAACAGGTGCCTCTGGAACATCTCAATCTTAGGTGAGGTGACTTGTCCTTTGGAGATCCCCATCTTTCTTTGGTGATTATAGGAGGTTAGAATATTTTCTCCTAACATGGTTGGGACTGTATCAGTTAAATACTAGGTGGACAGGATGAATCTGTATAACTTTAGAATGCATAAATATCATCCCTAACTCAGCTTCCACTGAATTCAGTGTGAATCATGGCATAATCTTCAATAGGAGAAGCCTTTGGCCTCAGTTTAGAAAATTCTGCTACTTCACTCATTTCAGCAGGAAAAACTTCTGGACTCAGAAAAGAAGGGAATCTTTTCTTGTAGAAATTTCAATCTTTCTTTCAAAAATAAAAAAGTGAAAATCTTTGAAGTCATAAAAAGAAAGGGAAAACTGACAAGGATTTTTAGCCATCTACCTCTAAAGAAATGGAAAAGCTAGAATACAAAAGAACTGGAAAAGAAATAACTTTCATAGAACAAAACCAATAAACACATGCACTGCATCACCTGCTGGTATTAATCTTGCAGTTTCGGGATTGCAATAGACCAAAGTGAGTCCACAGAATTAGAGAAATCCCATCTTTGAATCTAAATAGAAGTGACATATTATGTGCCACTAACTAAAGAAGTCACTTACAGTTCTTCCCAGGGTGACTAATACATTCTTTAAGCAAGTCATTGTCTTTGATGTTCCACACTGGATAATCTCTCCAATCACCACAAATGTATCACCAGTATTCTGAAAAGAGGTGAGAAAAAGGATGTGTAGACATTGTTAGCATGTTACAGGAAAGGAGTCAGAAGAGAAAAATGTATCTCTGAAAGGCTAAAATGCAATAACAAAAGAACTGGGGCACTTAATAGCTAACTGCAAACTGCTTTATTTCATTGCTAAATTCAGTAATGTTCACTGCCTTTCCTTTGCACTGTTTCCTTGCTATCAACCTGTGTAGATCACATATTCGCAAACAGTTATGTGGAATTGAATCCTTCAGCAGGAATTTTTGCTCATCCACATCCTTTCACTTGCAATCCATTGCAAATGGGAAAATTTATGCAGTTTAAGACTGAGCATGTGTCAAAGAGCTTTGCTGGATTTGTGCCACTTAATTAAACTAAGTTATATAAAGCTGCATCACAACTTGATGCTTCATGCTATTCATGAGATTTAGGAGTCAAATGGGAGTTTGTTCGTACCTTAGCTAAGACATAATGACAGTTGCCATGAAAATTGAATCTCTTATTATCGAATGTTGTTATGTGGAATCCTCCATCTATATTGCAAATTCCAGAACAGGGCAGAGAGATACAGCTCCAGTGGCCTCCTTTGCAGGTACTGTACAAAACCCAAAAAGGCATAGTTAGAATAAATATAACTTTAAAGGAGCAAAGATACATCTGTATCTGAATCCTCACAGATGAAACCTCTTTGTCTTTCTACCTTGTTATTTGGCTGCTTATTAAATCTTTGTGGGAGGAAGACTTTCTATTTGGCCCTTAATGTGTGAAAGTAGAATACCTCTTAATGATAATTAACTGCACTGGGCTTCAAACTAGCTCCTTCAGAGAAACACTGAGTAAGAAATGTGTTTTAGGGCCTAAATAGTTTGCTTGGCATTTTAAAGATAGAATTAACCTCTTCAAGCAGGATCTTGCAATATTTTATGCTACTGATGCAACTGCTCAGCAAGTTGCTGATGCAACATTTCAGCAACTAATTGTGGAGGACCTGAGATAATGAGCAGTTACAATTCTTAGAGCTGTGTACAGAAGAGAGCAGCGTGGCCACAGGCTAGCTTAGGTTTTGTGAGGAGTAATTGAAGATGTGGCTAGACGGGAACCACTGAGAGCCCATCAAATTCAGTTCCTCAAAATTGCAGCTTTTGAGAAGTATTTCCTCAAATTCCAGGAGATAATTGACCCAAAGGGGCTTGCAGAACGTCTGGCTTACCCTACCATGCTCTGCAGCATATTTCAAACTTCACTACACTAAAAGTTAGGCCTATGGTCAAGAAATTACATGGTGTCACAGGAACTCAAATAATGCAAATGGCTGTTCATTTATTAGATGGGCATCTACTAAGAAATAAAACAGTTTTGAGAATAACATACCTGAGGCCTGATTAAGTTTCACTAGTGTAGAGTGGATATGGGATCAAGCTACGATTTTTTCCTAAATCAAGTAATTCTTAAGGATCAGGACTTTTTAGATTGGATATTAGGAAAAATTTCTTCACAGAGAGGGTGATCAGGTACTGGAACAGGAAAGTGGTAAATCACCATCCCTAGAAATGCTTGAAAACCATGTAGATGAGGCCCTCAGTGATGTGGTTTTGTGATGATCTTGACAATCCTGGGGAAATGGACTTGATAATCTTAAAGGCCTTTTCCTACCTAGTTTATTCTATGATTCTGTGATTGAGATGCAGGCCTTCAAACATATTTTGTAGACCTAGAGGAGGTTGGAAATGTAACTCATTAACATGATACGGCACTTTGCCACATTTTAGTGGCCAATGCCTTTGACTAACCAGAGAAGAGTCTCAGTTTTCCACATTCTGAAATCTTGAGCTCAGGTTTTGCTAGCAGTTCCAGGTGAGGCTGGTAACTAGGTGTGATTGAGGTCTACCTGTAAGTTTTCCTGTACTGTTGAAATTTAGATCCGGAGCTTGTACTATTATTTAAGATAAATGATAGAAAGGGGGGAGGAGAAAGGAGTAAATAACACAATGAAACCTATCAAACTCTGAAACAAATGCCTCTGCTTTGTTAGTGCAAAAAAATTCATAACAGTACCAGTTTTGGCAGGGAGTGGAGTAGGTGCCTCTGGATGAGTAGACTTTGCCTTGAAATACACAGGGGCAGCTGTCTCTGGGAATGCATTTTTTGCCACCAAGGTCATCAAGGATAGTTCCTGCTCAGACACATTGGCTAATTAATATTCCTTTGGTGAGTCTCAGAAATAACATCAAGGAAGATTAGAGCAAGGAAAAAACTCTGGAATATTCAGCATTTCTATAAATGAATGGGGTATGTTTTAAGAAAAAACAGGCCCTTTCAGGCAATAGTGGGTGGGAAACATTTTTTAATTAAAAGAAAGAAAAGCAAAACCCAAAGAATATCTTTGCATGTTACTAGAATTTGTCACTGTAAGATTATAAAGTGCCAGACTGTAAGGATGTGAGCCAGTTTCCATCCTTTTCTAATAGTGAATGTAACAGAAATCAGACCCTCATCTTAGCCTTTAATTCATGTGCAAATTTACACATGCACACAGCTAGCTATGCAGTTATATCACGACTTAAGCAACAGTAATATCTAGCCTTTTAACAGGGAAGCACATCATCTGACTTCACCTGCATTCTTACTGTCTAGAGACCAACTCTCCTTTTTCCACATCTGTACAATTTTTTTATGTCTAGTCCTTAGAAATCTTTCCCTCCCCTTCTCCTGTGGCAGAATTTCATATCTTTAGAGACGTGGTTCTTTCAAGAAGATTGTTAAATTATGCTAGAAGAAACAGTTTATTCATTGGTTTTAGTATAAAATGTTAATGAACAAAAAATGCCAGTAACTGAAAGGGAACAACCTCCCTCTTTTTCTCCTTGGTATGTGTGACACATTGGAAGATGTAAACTGCCTTACCAGGAGGACAGAAACAGCCATCTGTACATGGGGCTTTACAAATCTTGCTCCTTTCTGGGTCAGCACATGTGTCAGCGCAGGAGTTTCCGCATTCCATGTACTCCATGTTATTTGGGCATTCCTGATCTACAAGACAAAATGAAAAATGGCGTATGTTAATGGTGTATTTATAAGAGTTCTCATATCAATGTCTCACTTCCCAACCCCTTCTTCCTCCTTTACCCCATAGCTTCCTCCTAAAAATTTCCAGATGTGTCATGTTTGTTTAACCCCCACAAGAATTTTTTATGGTTACCTCTACTTCATCTTTGAACAAAACAGTACTGCTGGGAAATATGAGTTATCTCACATTATTTTACTCACTCAAGGTTGGCTGGGCTGAAGTTACGATGCCAGCAAAGGGCACTGAAATAATTTATGAAGTCATAATAGCTTATTTTTGCCTGAAGCGTAAGTCATTCTGGCATTAATTTTCTACCCCAATCCACACCAGCAGTTTGGAAGAACTACCTGTAGGCTTCCCTCTGGATTTACAGTGATTTTCTGCTCAGCAGCTGTGAGTACTGAATATGAAAGCCCAGGATAAGCTAAGGACAAACATGTTAGACTTCTCAGCGACTTCTGAAGAGATGTCAACGTTTAAAAGAATGCTATTCATGAGTTAACTGTGTATGGAAAAATTCAAAAAATAACTGGAGAAAATGTAGCCATAAGAACGAGGGGGACAATAGTAAGATATAGTTCTAATTTTAGGAGCAAAATCAAGTTAAATTTATAGAAGCTTTTCTATTAACAATGTCTCTGTAAACGTACTTCTACAGATTGATTCACAGTAGTTAAAATAGCTCTTAGCTTTGCTCTGCTGGGACAAGAATATATGTTTATATATCTAACCTGAAAGAAATCTCCAGAGCAGCAGCTACTTACAGCAAAGTTCTTTGGTTCTCCATTCCCCAGGGTCTCCTTTCCTGAGAACACAATCTCGAGAGTACTGGTTTAAAGTGCTGCATATGCAGCTGGAAACCAAGTCAAAGTGAGAAGAACTGACTTCACAGTGGCACATATCCTCAGCGCAAGTCTCTACATATTCATCAAAAGCAACAACTTTGGGGCAGTTTCCAAAATGAGACATAAGCTTCTTGCATTTTTTTCTCTGTAAAATGAAAAGAAGGAAGAGAAAAGCAATACTTGACATTTAACAACTTTCAGGTTTATGGATGTGCATCCCAATTTTTGATGACACAATTCCAGGGTCATAGGATAATTCAGACTGGATGGGACCTCAGGAAACTATACAATCTTTATCATTACTTCCTTTTTCTTGGACTGGAATCTGTCATTCAACTGTGTTTTCCCACTATTTTTTTATATATGTATCCTATATATTTCCTTATATGCTATTATAATAGGATATCCTTTCTGCTGCAAGACCAACATTTTGCTCAGACTCATGGGTAGACTGCTGAAAAATTCAGGTCAGTGCATACTCTGTAACTAACACTTGTTTGAACAGTCTTTCCAGAGCTGTAGTTCAGGAGCATTTATACTTCTTGGCCACACATACTTACATATTTACTGCATCTATTGTCTTCCCTCCTAGGATGTCTTCCAGTGTGGTCATCTGGACTCACATCAGCACACTTTCCTGATGGATCCTCTACTTTGTGGAAATTCCCAAACTGTCTTGGATGCATTTTATACCCTGCAAAATCCCCAAATGTATTTGAGTATCTGCCTGCAATTCTTTAGATCACTTAATGTGCTGTAAAAACGCTCTTAATCTTTGGGCTCTAAGGCAGTATGCTCTTCATCAAATGCCCAAATTTAACCACAGCATCCATATTACAGAAGATGATAAGCTGGTATGACTTGTAACACACTTATATCAAGGTCTGCCATCAGCCTGGATGTTTATAACCAATCACATGAGACTCTTGACCTTTCTGTTGTACTTCATCACTTCCAAATACTTGTATTTATTATGGGTGTATTTGATCTTACAGAGTTTTGCATTTGTATGTGCAATGATCATATGTTTTAGTTTGCCTTCTGCTATCACAATCTAGTACAGCTGTAGGTGCAAATATTTGCAATCATTTGGAAACCTATATCTATAGGCTAGAAAAGATGGGAAGTGGGAGCAGGAGGAAGACATGCACACAATACATGTATGTGACCATTATACTAGCTTGAGGGGCACATTTCCCAAAGCATTACCAGACTTTAATCCTGGATTTAAGAAATATCTCTAACAAGGATTTAAACTTACATATTTTTATGGAGATTATGCATAAATTGCTATTCTTTGATTTTTATCTTTTTTTGAAGTTTAATAGATTTCTGACCAAGTTTATGCCCTTATACCGAGTCAGTCCCTTAACTAAGTGCAGGCCTGAGAGAACGACTTCCACAAAAGTGTTGTTTTCAGGTGCTTTGCCACTAACTTTTCTGGAAACATAAATTCTTGGAGTTGTGTAGTTTGCCAAGGATCTCAACTCACGTTAAAGAACATAAAGAATAAAGATCCAAGAAGAGATGCTCCATGGAGAAATTGGATTTTTCTTCATGATACTTTTTTCTCCCCTCAAGAGAAAGGAGTCTGAAAGTGAGACTAAGTTTTGGAACGTTATGTGCAGTAGATCTTGGTCTGGGCAGGCAGAATGATTGCTGCCTTCTTAGCTCAAGCAGAAGAATGTATTCAGAGTATAAAGAAGGGACACAGGAGGCCACTTGTTCCCCAGGCATTGGAACCTGTTATTTGTGTAACCAGACACATAAAAGAACAGCCTGCTTTTCTTAGAGCAATGCTTCACAGTAGCAAACTGCTCAGAAAAATTTAAGCCAGCTTTAGTTTTTGTCTGCTATGCTTACAAAGTAAGGAGCAGAAACATGACTAAGATACATCCAGAAAGCTTAATATGAAATATGACAATGAACCCCAAAGGTATCACTGTAAGTGGTACTTTTAATAAATCTCAGGCTTCTTTCTGAATTGGCAAGGTAGATGAAAATACTTTTCTGGTGATTTAAGCCGGAGTATTACATGAAGGTTACAAAGTTATAACTTTGGCTTCAGTCCTGTAGCTAATACCGCAGAATGCAGCTTTCTTTCCACTCAGGAAAGAGTAGGATCAGCTGCAGGACTGTAGCCTCAGATGTTTGCTGCGCTGGCCTCTTTCCAGTCCAGTGCAATATCAGAAGGTGTCAATGGATGGCACCGCGGCTTCTGCAAAGATGCTCAGTGAAATCCCTCTGCCTCAGTGGTTATACTTTCATTTCATTACAGAGGCAAAAATAATCACATTTGATACCCAGCTGTAAAATTATCAAAACAGAAGGACAGAAAATGCACCTGTGCCTCATTTGAGACTACAAGTTCCTTAGAGTTTGCTACTGTAAGTGGGAAACCTGGTAATGTTACTGCATGATGGCAGGCAGTTAATTTGGATCAGAAAGGTTTGAGACTCTTGCAAGTTTGAGAACAGCAGAGGAACACAGATCACCCTAGAACATCCCTAAAATACATCTCCTGCATATGGAAATGTTCATGTATTTCAGGGTCTATCAGCAAATCTGAAACCCTGCTTAGAGGAAACTGATACCAAGTTTCATGTCAATTATTAACAGTTCTATTCTATGTAAAATATGCTGTATTCATGACCTACCATCCAAAACCAAATCATTCTTCTCACTGCCGTCATAGTTCCCACATAGACCACATATTTTCTCTTTATATGTTTCTTCTAGGTCCAGCTACAAAAAAAAAAGGAAAGAAGAAACCCTTTAAAGGCTTTTTATCACATCTGCAGCGCATGTTGCAAAGTGGTCTACGACTGGAAAGCACAGTAGCAGAAATGCTCATCACCAGTTTGTAGCAGTCTCCTTTCTGTTACAAACCTGCCAAAGAACTTACATGCAGACAGGTTTAATTTAACTGGGAAGATAATCCCCTAGCAACTGTCATTCTAACTGAAGCATGCTGAATACTGCCCTAATCCTTGGACCAGTGCCTCCCGATACAGAGACACTAGTATATAGACATGTGGGGCCTCTTGCAAGGTATCACAGCTCCACTCTGGGCAGGTTAGATAACTAACCTGCTGGATGCTGAAAACAGCTGTTTCTGGTCAGCTTTCAACTATACCTAAGACTTTTTCTAGTCCATAGGCTAAATGAAAAACAGTTTTTCTGGGGGTGGGTCTGTTCAGCGTAATTTGTTCTGACCATACTCAGGAGCAATAAAGAACCAGGTTAGCACATTATTGTCTTGCTGCATGAAACTGTTGTACCTAATAATTCCTACATGCTTGGAAGGTGGCACTTTTGCAACTCAGGACCACCAAAAAAAGGTGTTGCTTTTAGTGTGTCACCCTAAAAACTGCATCCACTGTACAGGTGATGCCAGTAACACTTCAATTGTTAGTTTTACAGGGGAAAGAGGGAAGCAAATATTTCACTAAATCAGGATTTCAATACCACTTGATTGTTTCCTGTTTTTTTTTTCTTCTCTCTATTCACCTTCTACTCTCTCTCTCTCAACTGCAAAACATGACATACAATTTTCATTTATTTACTCAGTCCTGATCACGGAAAATAAGCATTCACACCAGAAAGTGTAAATATACTGTTACAGAAAAGGATACTTTAGGGTGGATATATAGAGGGGAACTCCTGCATAACAAGGCTTTGGGCTGAGAAAGGCCACACAGAAGGGATGAACTGGCCACACAGATCAGTTTCCCACACAAGATATGCATTAAGTCAGAGAGTAACTAACAAGTCAGAGCTGGAGGGACTAGTTGTGCTGCTGCCAGAGCCCCATGGAGGAAGCAGATAACTACAGATATGCTACCTCCAGGGTTAACAGTGGCACTTTTTGCCAAATAAAATGAGTTGGGAACATCTAGGGGTTGTGACTACATGTCCTTTCCCCATGACATATTAACTAGTTTGGTAAGTCCCTATCAGCTTATTGATAAAATGATATAATCTCTTATATCAACATGGTGCCTGCATCCAACTCTGCTTTTCATCACTGATGAGGTTCACCATGAGAAAAACAACTAACTGGCTGTTCATACTAGGAGAGTGTCAGCCCAGTTCCACTTGAGTGTCAGGCCCAGCTTGGAAGTAACTTGGAAGTAAGTACAGGTGTCCTCAATCAGGATGTTCTTCAAGCTGAAGGGCATGTGGATTCTGGAAATTGGAAGGAACAAAACAGATTGCATTGAAAAAAGTCTGATTAAATCCTCTCAGAGATATAAGAAAAAAAAAGTAGAGATAAAAGGATGTAAAGAAGCCATATGGACATTTTTTCTCAATGCTAACCTTCATCCACACACTGCATTAAATTTAGGTGTGATCACCTTGTCCACTGTGACTTTTTCCCACTCTTAATCCGTAACACGGTGTATTTTGGTCATGAGTTGTGAGAAAAAAAAAAAAAAAACACCAAATGCAAAGTTTCTACAAAATCAAAACCTTCAATAAATAAAGTGTTGATTTTATCTCCTTCATTCCATCCCTCTTTCCCAAACCAAAGCAGCATTAAGGAAATCTATGCATTCTGGTTTTATTATGTACATATTGCCTTTTGCTTAACATGTTCATGTTGATCTCTGGGAGATGTAGTTTATGTGCTTCTGGTCTCCTCCTCCACTATGGGGTAGACTATTTGCAATACCTTATTCAAAGTGCTATGAATATCATACACAGCCATTTGCACCTCTGCAGAATAGGACCCCATTCTAGACATACAATCTTTAATGCTAATACATAACATTAAAATTGCTGCACAAGAAAACAACAGTATGGCCTTTACTCACTTGTTCCCATTCACTGTGATGCCTGTCTCCTTCACCTCCAAGATCACTCCATCAATAGTGACAGTGAAGTAGATCAGGAAGCTATTCTTGTTACTGCGCCTGATTTGGATGTTGAAGTCCTGGTAGCTGTCATTGCAGTGTGAAGCGAAGACATATGTGCAGGTTCCAGGAAAAGTGAACTTGACATGGTCAAATGTATGAAAGTGGAAATTGCCCCAGGTGGCACATTCACTCCTACTGACAGTAGAGACCTGGACTAAAGAAAAAGTCATAAGAGGGAAGCTTAGAAATTCAACCCACGTGAGATGTTTTACCTACTTTTTCTTGAAAAACATTAAAGGAGAGATTTTCAAAGGCAAAAATGTGAACTCTTGGAAGATAGTAGCATATAGGAAGGAGTTTCATCTTGCTGAACTTCTGAAGCCCATGCCAGAGATACTTTCAATGTAAGCAGGTAAGTCCAGTCTCCTTTAAGTTAACAGTGAGAAGCAGAAGAGGTTCAGCTTCCCTACCTTACATATTCACCTAGGAAGAAGATGCTCCAAGATGGCATGTTTCCCTCCATGGTCTATAAATGCTGCTGAGGCATGACAGTGCAGATGGCACCCCTCAGCATTTACACTGTAGATACATTTTCACTGTAATATCTAAAGTGAAGTGAGGGAAATCCCATCCTGGCTGCTTAAACCTCATTTTTATTTTTGAAATACTGCTACTTAACGTAGGCAAGATTTTGGTCCAAAGTCTTGAACTGAGTCCCTTCCAGGGCATACCATGGGTAGCATGACCCTTCAGCAAAATGGCAGCCTCTGACCTTAGCAGCTGAGACTGCCATCAGCTTCAGCAGTCGGCTTAGAGCTACTTCTTTTTCCTTTCAAATAAAACTCTTATCTTGGACCTCTGAGTTGTACCTCTGTCAAAGGTATTGGTATATTCTTGAAGTGCATATAAGACATCACTTCAGAAAGTAGTTTTCATACTGCACAAAGTCAGTATAAGTCACCTTGAATTAAATAAGATATGCTTGCTACAAAATGCTTTTAGCATTTCTTCTAAGCCCATCTCAAAGAACAACAAATGAAAATGGGCAAATTTCTTGTATTGTTTATGTAGCACGTTTGGGAATTTCAATGTAGCAACATCCATCAGAGATCAAATGAGAAACAGTCATTAATAGACTCAGTGAACTCTAAGATTTCATTAAATATTCCTACCTAAGAACCAGCAAGTGAACAATGAAAAATTCATATCTTAATGGTAGAAATGTACAACACATACTCCAGCGCCAAGAAATCCTTACAGAAACAGCTTTTTGAAAGGAGTGGAATTTGCCATGGGTGTTTGTAACTCTGAAGTAGAGTAGGGAAATTTTGTCCTTTTCTACACAGTAATGAGAGGAAATAAGAAAGTTTGGCTATTCTTGAAAGCGAAATTTCTAGAATTATTGAGACAGTAACAACTGTCATGTAAACTGTTTGTGTATTAAGCAACTGTGTAAAGTATAAGACATTCAAAACCAAACCAGGAGGTAACAGTCAGCAGACCATAAAATATGTGATTAATCCTAATGCAGTATTTCATACTGGTCAATCAAGCCTAGCAGGCATTATGGTAACATACTTCTTCTACAAAGAATATAGGTCAAATATGCTGAAGAGTGTCACGATTTTATTATGATGCAAACTGCATCCAGCATGTCTCCTCTTTAAGATTAGTTGCTTAGGACATAAACCAGTTGACAATCTACCTCATAGTGGAAAAAAAAGTAAACCACTTAAGTGGTTTACATTAAAGATGACAATGTAAAACGTTAAACAGCCTTTGTCATGCCTACAGCTCTTACATTAATATGTTACACATTTTCATTTGACTACTCTATTTGTCACCTAAGGGGAGCAATATGTGAGTAAATAATCTGAGAATTAGATATTTTCTTACCTATCTGAACTGAGTCTTTGCAGCTGCAACAACTCCAAATTAGGCAAAAGATCCAAAATGACCTCCCCTTTTTTATATCCATCTTGCCATGCAGTAGTGACTTGAAAATCCTTCCAGAGAAGTGTTTTTTTCATGGCTTATAGGCACATATTTATACTCCAGGAATTTGGCATGAGAACAAAACATTGATGGCAGTGTCCCTGAAAGGTGGAGCTTCATTCAATTTTCCTTCAGTGATTTGTGTTTAGCAGCCAACAATTCCTGTATTTCAGACAAGTATCCAGTTCACTCTTGCTTTATGTGGAGACAGACAGCTATAATTTTATTACTTCTTTCCTTTCATATAGGTCCTTCCACTGCTACATAGCTGTTTTTTTCTTTGTCAACAATAGCTTTTATTTTTCACAACAGCTGATTAGTAACAAGCAATCATAGACCTCTTTCAGAGTTTTTCTCTGGCTTGCACATCAGCACAGTCCCACAGTGCAAGAAAAAGTGTTGCCTCTATTAGCTTGATGGTGACTTCCATGTGTTATAGCAAAAAATGTAAGGTAAGGCATAATGTATGGTTTATTTCGAGCAAAAGCTTTTGGAAGGAAGGCAAAGTTCCTTAAGAAGTACATGCAAAATATCTTACAAAAAAAGCCAGAGATTTACTGCTTCAACAGACAAGGAATGATATTGGTTCACAAAGTGCAAACTCGCCTCTGCACAAACAGGATTTAATAGCACCACTTGGACATACAAGTTAATGCATTCTTTACACACAGAGAGGTAGAGGTTTCTCCAAACATCATGAGGTAGCAGTGCCCCAGCTCCCACCAAACTGTACATCACATTGCTTCACCTCCTAAATTATGCTGCTGCAAAAGGGTCCTTTGGTACTATCAGAGTGTTTTAATACTCTATGACATACCTGTAGAAAATCCCGCTGGCTCAGTCATGAGCTGATCTACATTCCATTGTAGGATATTTCTTATATATCCTGTCACATATGTTTGACGTCAGTAATTTTAGGGTCTCTTTCAGAGATCTATTTGCTCTGTTGGCACAAGCTGACCTAGGATTTCTTCACCTTATCAGTCCTATGGTGGAACTCCTCCTGAGACAGATGAAGCCTTTTACCTAGTCCCAACAAATCAAACACAGGTAAAAGACATTCCCATGCTTTCAACTGTTCCATACCCCTTTGGGAATACACAATGCAAGAATGATTGACAGTATTAAGTGGGCACAAATACAGCTTAATGTGGACTTAGATTTCACCCTTGCTGCAAGTCCTCAGGTCAAGTCTGTCCATGCAGTCACTGGGGGATATACACCCACTTTTATCTGGTTGGCTGACAGTAAGCTGGTCCTTGAGAAACGTGTCCTCACTGCTTTACAAAGCTTTCCATCATTTACAAAGTTAAGTGTCCTAAAGGTTTCCCACTTTCAGCTGTTCTCCCTACATAGTTATGAGCCACTTACTAAGCGGCTTCCAGAATTGCAAGTGCAAATGTCTGCCACATGATTTGCTGCTGCTATTGCTTTTAAGAAAATCCTGCTGTAGTAGGTGAGAGCATTGTGCAGTACATGAAACATGAGTTCATGTTACCCCTTTCCCACTGTCCATGTCCCATGAATTCCATTGTCAGTAGCACTTCAGGTAGGGCACTACTGGAAGGTAAAGTTGTTCTTGAAGCCCTGCCATTTTGGCTGGAATACAGAACCAACAGAATACAGATTTACGGCACTGCTGATGGAAGTAATATGCTTCTGCTGTTTTTCCTTTTTACCACAAAGCATCTTTCCTGCTGATTCCCATCGAAATAGTTAAAAAGTAAACCAGAACATCTGGTAGATAAACTGAATATGGCATTATAGGTACAAGGATAGTCTGAAACTGTATACACTGCATTAGTAACACTCCAATTCAGCAGATATTCCAATTCAGCAGATGGTAACTTTCAAGCTGAGTTCTTGTTCAGGCCACAGAACAGTGTTAATGTCAGCTGTGGGGAAGGGCTGTGAAGCCCAGGAGAAAAAGCATGTTGGTTAGTAGGCCACACACACTGGCAAAAGAGCTTAGTTGAGAATGAAGATGGAAAGCTGAAACCTATCAATTTTCACAAATCAGTATTTTCCCAAATCAATTTCTCAAATCACTCAAATATGGTCTGTAACAAGCAGCAGAAAAGCAGGGAATGGACCTCTGTTATTAACTATTGATTAAAATACATGAAGAATGCCTTTAGTATTTTAGAACTTAATTGAGGATAAAGATGGAAAGCTGAAACATACCAATTTTTCTAAAACAATGCTAATGTCGAATGCAGAACTCTGCTTAGACAGACTCCATTTTTTTAGTCATGATTCTCTTCCTTTCCCATTCCCACCTGGGCAACCAAGGCACTTCTTTCATTCATATTAATACAAAAGCAGAAATAAGAAATGGACTCTAGCAGTATGATTCCTGACCCTAGGGAAAAAAAAAATAATCCTTTTATTCCAAATGGGCAGAACAAAAGCAGCAGAAACCACATTTGAACTACTTGTGAAAGACAGCCCTCAGGTTGGAGTAGTCCTTAGAAGAAAAACACATAATGAGGCTGACCACTGCAACTCCCAGCACTTTGTTTTCTATGTGCTGGGTGGTGCAAGGGCATGGCAGGGTGGTCAGGAGTGATGAGCTGAGGCATGATTTTCCCCTGCAAGCTCTGCTTAGCACTTATGGGCTTGGGAAGAACATGAACAGCATATATTAAACTATGTCCAAGGAACAGACAAAATTAAACAATTCACTATACCACCATCCACTTACGCTTCACTTAGCAGAGAAGTTAATACCAGTTATCTGGGATCCTCCCCTGAGAAAGAAAGAGCACATCTCTTGCTACTCAGAGGAACAGGAAACCGAGTCCTCATGCTCTGTACCTAGCCATTTTCTTACCTCTGCTTCTCTGCTCTGCCATTTTTGCCATTCCTTTGCCATTCCTTGGGGAGCAGGATTCCTGTCAGTGACTAACCAAAGCTGCTGCCTCTGGCTTCTCCACAGAAAGTGTTGCCTATGCTTCAATATCCTGCAATGATTTCAGGGCTACTGACAGTATATTTGCATTCAAGTAAAGTTTTTATACTAAAGTGCAGCAACACTCAGGTTTTCAGAAGTACATGGTAGCTCTTCAGAAAGAAATTCAGACTTAACAGGGAGTTTGTGGGTATGTTGATCACTTACCACTAAATCATTGCAATTACAGGCATGCTACTTATAACTATTGCTCCTGTAGTGACATACCAGGATTAATAACTCTTCCTTTTATTGGGTCCTGTGGTATAAGAGACCTTCACACTGCTGCAGCTATACTAGCAATAAGAACAATTCTTCTCAACCTCCTCACAGCCCATTTCATGGATCATTTGCCATTAAAGGGTATGTGATTTTAGTAAATACAATAGGTAAATATTAACTCAGCTTCTTTATCGCCACTGACTTACTGGAGATAAATCATCATGAAGCTAATGTAATACACCAGTGACTCACAACTTGTTTTTTCATACAAACCCAGTAAAGAGGCACTGAAATTAGGGGCATCTGGTGGATTAATGCCATTCATAGCCAGCTACTGTACTGAAGCCTGGAAGTTGTGTTTTTATCATACCCCTCTGTCAAAAGGGGATCCCATACTGTAAAGTGTTAAGGCTAACAAAACTTTTGTCTGGTAGCCTTAATACCACCCTAGGTCAGTCCAAACAATGGTGGGATTCAATTTGGAAATCCTCTAATATTCCAGTTCAATTCAGGCAAAGCTGGTATTGCTTCTTAAAATATGAATTCATTACAAAGCGATGTTTTACAAGCACTGCCTAGATAATAACTCTAAAGAAATGCTGTATACTTCATTAACAAGGCAATGTTAGCTACAAAAGCAATTAATTTGGATTTGGTGTCAAACCCTCCTGTGCCAATAATCCACATTCTAAATTGCCAGAAGAACAGCATGGATTATATTTTTATCATTGGTATAATCCCATAAAATTTAGGAAATCCATATCACAGATTTATTTGATGCACCAGATTTGCATCCATCACACAGTTAATTAAAATAAATCAAGAATGCATTCAGTATTTTAATTTTGATAGAAGATGGTTGGGTGTTTTCTTGCAGTTTTCTTTAGAATGAACACAAAGCTCCTTAAACTCTCATCTTGACATAGGGTTCCTTGACTTTTCCTGAACTAATCAAAGGCATTAGTTGCTCATGTTTGTAAGGAATCAGTTCAGTTGCTCCTTTCTGATTTGTTTTTATGGTTGTTTTTTGTTGTGTTTTTTTTGTTTGTTTGTTTGTTTGTTTGTTTTTTTAAGAAGATGTAAGTCTTTCAAAATCCATACACAAGGAGTAATGACATGGCTGATTGGTGTTTGTGCACACAGGTCTCATTGACCTCTTGGTACTTCCTCACATAAGAAAGACTCCCTGCATAGAAAGCCATCTCATCAGGACGCTGGGCCCTGGAGCTTTTTCTGCGTGAATGGTTTTTTTTTAAACCTTCCTGGTGAAACACGTGGAGCAGTAGAACAAAGGGAACACAAGGTACCATTTGGGAAAGGATATAAACATTTTGCTTTAAGAATTAGAGTTTTAAGGGTTTCAGGCTAGAACAGATTCCATCCCTTTTTTTGAAAGCAGTTTCTCTTTTCACGGATGCCAAGACAATTCAGAATAGGCCACTGCATACTTACTACTGAAGTCTATATGACCCTGCAATTACATACCCAGTAACTATGTTTGCCATGACTGAAAGTTACTGTAAGCTGAAAGAAAAGCAGAGAGATGGGGCAGAAAACAGGTCAAGGTGAAAAGATAAGCAACCTTGGCCTGTTTGGTCAAGAAAAATGAGCATGCAGCTCCCACAGATGCTGCAAAATGCAGTAAGTGCTCACTACCCTAATCCAAAGGGACAGGCTATTCAAATTTTACTGCTGCGCCAGGTCACAGGCACTGTGTAAAGCTATGTTCATACCTTGATCACAGTTCCTGTTGCCTTTTGTAACTGCTTAAAAGAGAGCTGCATGAAGCAAAGGTGCTCCTTCTCGGCCCAGCTCGGCAATATTTTCTATTTGATTTCTGCCAAACAAGGCAGTTTTATGTATGTTGCTTGACTTAGTATCAAAGGTTTCTTCTCCACCTTAGTCCCCGCATACATACTAATCTTTGCATGATTTGAAAATCTGTCATGCTTTTCTTATCATTAGGTCAGACTGAGATTAACAGTAAATTTTCCATTGCTCTAAAGACAAGCTTGTGAAAGGAATTCAAGCATTTTATATACAAATGCTGAAAAACTGAAACATTTAAGCAAGTACAGTTTGAACATAAGAGATATTAAAAGGGTGATGCTGAAAAAAACTTACAGGATTTTCTACATTAGTAATAGAAATATGGCTTAAGTAGCCTGGTTGGAAGTTAGTCTGGAAGGTTGTCAGTTAAGAGCACAGTTGTTTGTGGCAGCCTGAAAAGACTGAGTTAATTTAGGAAATTTGGCTTAGGAAGAAGGCTGCTTAGCTTGAAGAACTTATTCTGACTACCTCTCAAAGCTTCTGCTAGGACATGAGATTTCAGGAATTGTATGTCAGTGTTACAGTTCTTTAGATGTATTTAATTTTTTGTTGGACCTAAAGTTCACAAGAATTTTCTTCCTATGATCTTAGAGTCTGAAAGTCTATTTCTTCCTATTTTCTCAATACTTGAGTTTGCCTTGTTATACAAGTTCAAACAGTGTATAACACGCACAGTAAGTACATGCTTATTTACTTAGGGTTTTGCCTTTTCTGAAGTCCTTTCACTGGGGCTTATATGCACAGTTGCATATGCAACTCTGGTCAATGATGTGTGGTTTAGCAAAGTACAGTACCGCAGTAAACACTGCAAATTTTTTCTTACCCTTCCTTTCCTACAGCACAAAATAATACTAATATTATAGTTGCAACACTAATCAAGGTAGTTATTAGATCAGAAATTCCTACCTTGTATTATTTTGGGCAGAGTTCTTCTTTGTTTGCATGTGGCTTTTTTCCTACTCTCTGAATTCCATCTCCTCACCTCAAATAGTAACAGTGATTTTACTGTATTGGAAGCAAGCATTTGCCTTTCTGACAGTGTTCTTAAAACACTTGCCCAGCAATGGTCAATAAAATAACTGTGCTCACTCAATCAGCAAACCTTCTAACTCCTTTTTAACTCCAGTTGAAGCTTCTCACTATGTCACTGTAGCATCATATGAACAACACTGAGTTTCCAGTGCACCTTCAAGTAATTAGGAAGAAATTATCTGAGTTCCAAGCTACCTTGGAGAAGGCTGCAGTGCTCTTTTGTGGCAACAGCACCCTCCCTGAGCTGCAGCAAACTCACTCAGGTTTGCTCCAGCATTTGGCAGTGGTCTCCTACAGCTAGCTCTATACTGCAAGGAGCCTCCTGTAAGTCTGCAGCTGCCTAGGAAGCATTTGCTTGAACTGCCAGCTGCCTTGGAGAAACCTGCACCTGAGCCAAGGACTCAAAATCACAATCACTGGCAACCAAGGCAATAATCATGATACAGGTGAATACCAGCTCCAGCCTGGACTCAGGAATTTCAGTCTGTTGGTATCTGTCCTTCTTTACCTTAGGGAGAACAGCAATAAGGCTGTGATTTGTTTTGTTTTGCTTTGTTCACCAGGATGCTCAAGAAGGTTCAAGTACTTCTTTGAGGGCCTCAGTGACATATTCACACCCCATGCTTCCAGAAACTCTGCTCATCTCTTCCTTAGAGACAATGTAACAAAGTGAGGATAAATCAAGCAGCTCTTGGAGAGCAAGAGCTATGACCTGGGCTTTTAGTGCCTTCAATGGCTGTGTGGCTAGAAGTCCCACTTGCCTCCCAAGAAGACTTCCTTGCTTCTCTGCTAAATAACTGGAGATGAAGAAAAAGAAACAAACCCAAAAGAAGCCCTTTGCCACCAATGAAAGTAAAAGGTAGACAGAAAGTCTTAGAGATGAACATATGATTCGAGTATGGAGACATGACAGTGTATTAGCCACTCTGTCACTGATCTGAGCTCTGCTATGGCTCTTGCTACTGCTTCCTTCTTGCAAGACTCCAGAAGACAAGAAAATTCCTGGGGAATTGAGTAATTCCTGGAGGAGAGAGGGAGTCAAGTCCATTCTCTTCCAGAACCAATACATTTTATGAAGTTGCCAGCACCCTTTGCAGTAGGTCCTGCCTAGCAGATAATAGAGTAAGAAGGTTCTACCATCTCCTCTGAGGCCCTAAAGGGCTAACATAGCCTTGTGAGAGATTTCTTCAGTTCATCTCTTGGGTTTTTCAGATGAATCTCTGCTTGTGATCTACAGACACAACAGCTCTTGCTTAAGAAACAAAATACTCCACTGGATAAGGTAGGTCAGGTCTCCATTTACTTCCACGAGTGCTGTGGAAGGAACAAAAGTGTTGCTCACTGCCACTATTACTGGTTTTGTAAGGGTACACAATTAAAGCTTCTTTTCTTCCTTTCTCTCAAGAAGACTATTTGTGGATTTCTCTGATGGAAAAAGTTTAATTTGTTCAACTTAGTCATTCCGTTCCAATGGAAATACAGGTACAATCTGAACTGTGACTAAGAGTACAGAAAGGGGTGGAGGTTTGACACGTACAGTTTGACCTGGAACTACCAAGCGCTTGTTGGTAAGACTTCTGTGACAAAACTAGCTTGGGAGCCTGTTTATGGGCAGCACTGACATAGCACCAAAACTGAAGGCACTGATATAATCCAGAGCCCTGGAAGGAACACCGTTTTGTGCATGCATGTAAATTCCTGTAAGGATAATTTTTTTTCAGTGCTTACTAAAAGCATACGAGTGTCTGGGTGGGGAATACCAACACACATTCCCCTCAGAGGTAAGCCTCTCTAGCTGACAAACTCCCTTCTGGAGGCAGCTTGCCTTTTTTTGTGTCTGAAATAATTTTACATTCTTGGCCATACACTGCCCTGCAGTGGCAAAGCCAAAATCTGCATCCTTACTGACTTTTGCACAGTACCTTTTAACTTCCTTATTTAGAAGTAGCATGCCCATCCCTAGAAGGCATAGAAAGAGACCAGAACATTTGCAGAACAAATGGAAAAATTGAAACAAGGTTGATTCTAGTGGTCAGTGTAAATACAGTGTGCAGTAAGATGCCACTACTGATTTGGAATATTTTACCTCATTTTCACAGGAAACAAGGCAGATTTGATCACACTTTGTACCTGTTTGTCTCCAGAAGCTATTTGCTGACCTCAGATTTGTGACCTCAGCTAAATTTAACTGCTAAAATGAAGATCTCAGTTGGTTAATGTCAACAAATTTTGAGAAAAGAGTTTTTTGCAAACCATTCCAGGAAACTAATGGCTATAGTGTCAGCACAGAAGTTGTTAGATGACAAAGAATCCACAAAGGAGAATGACCTGGAAAATGCCCCAGGAGAAAAGTCTCAGTCACATCTTATGATGAACCTAGAGACAGAAATCCTTAGAATCTCATACTGAAGCAGAAACCAGGCTTCATTAGTACTGGAGCTTGCTTAGTAAACTGTTGTAACTACTTAGCTACCTCTGAAATTTTCAGCTTCACAGAAATTAGCTCTCTAATCTTAGTATTCTAAAGATGCAAAACTTTAGTAGTTTCATTTTCTGTGCATTCCTACTGGTGTCTTTCTAAGTTGCATCATGTTTGGCAGGACTAATAGTAGCACAAAATGGTGTTACCAATTCAGGTAGCAAATCTGGCTGTGGCTCAACATTAATTAACATTGAAGCTTAATGTTACTTTAAATTCTTAGAAGGGTAAAGCACAAATTGTGTTCGTTAGAAGAGACAAAATAATACCAAAAGCGTTTTCACACTCAACAGAAGGTGCGGATTACCTTCATTGCATTTCAGATAAGTCAAGAGATGCCCATATCTCAGCTGATCTCCGTCAGCTCCCTTATAGTAAGATCAGATAAACAGACACTTCACAATGTAATTCATCTGACCTCTCTCAGGTATGTCCTTTGTTGTGAGGCAAATGAATGCCAGAAATGACTATTTCTCACAGTTTCCTGTAAAGCAAACTTATGATTACTAGTTCAGAGATGGGCATTCCAATGTTTTATAAACATCTGGAATTTGGAGAGCTCTTATTATAAGACTATCTATACAGCCATCAAGCACTGCAGATGAACTTCATATTCCGAAGCCGAGGGACCACTTTCTTAGTGAAAATACATAACTGTGATGAACTGAGACAGTTCAAAATACACAGTCCTGCTAAAATAAGATCTGGTGCTCAACCTTTTTTCAAAGTTTTCCGATTTTCTCCAAGTCATTTGAATCACTTTATGATCATTCCTCATATTTGGTTTTGTTCTGGCAACATCAACTTATGCCCTTCCTTATACATTGGGTCCTCCAGAGAGTACCTTCTGATACTTCAGTTTTGAAAGAGCGAGAAATAGATACCCCAAAAGTTTGAGAAATATGTCAGTTGACTTCCTACAACTGAAAAAGAATTTTTTCCCCTTTTAAAACTCAGGCTCATCAAGACAGCATGTGAGCAAGTACAAAATCCGTGTTTTCTGAAATGTGCTTTTAATCATTCAAAGGAAATAAGATGATTATATAAGGAACCAACAGGCTGCGCATTTGGAAGAATACAAATCTGTGTTCTTATTTTGTGCACAAATAAATAGAGCACTGTTAAAAATAATCAGAGAACAAACAGGATACAGTAACTGGTAAAAGTAAAGTTCAAATGTTGTCAAGGAAGATGAGAATGGTGCACAACCCTTTTAGTTGAATGTTGATTGTTTTTCCTGTTCATTTTGATGTTAAGCTGATGGCCCTCTTGATACGGTCTAAAGAGCTTGCCTTATCGTTTTCTTCTGTGGTCTGCAGCTCACTGGACTGTGAGTTGCTGCATTCAGTGTCTTGACAGCTGCAGCTTTCCACATATATATACTCATATGAAATTGAATGTCCAGTGGGACATTTCAGTTTCACTTCCTTCATAGTAGTCCTTGATTCCCTGCAGCAGGAACAGCTGTGGTTCAGAGAATTGGCCTCGGCAGAATATCTGTTAACATGAAAATGGCAACATTACTCTGTGTCAGAAGCCAGCATACAGAGAAGAGGGTGAAATTAAATACAAAACTACTGAGAGAAGTTTGGAATAATATGTAGAAGAGTCACAGTTATGGTTAATGAAAGTGCTATGCTCATCTAACAGAGCAATGTTTATAATAGTATGCTTTTAAAATTCACTGCATTTGCTGAGACTTTTTTTTCTCTTCTGGAAAAACAATTAGCCTTCAAGTCCTAATAAATAACACAGTAAGTTCTAGGAGCTCAGCTTCCTTAGATTCCTCTCATCATTCCAGTCCTGATGGATATTAAATACACCAGATCAACCATTAAGGGGAGCCCTGACCTGAGTAAAAATACTGGATAGACAAGTGGCTACAATGGCATCACCTCAATCAAATGGCTACAAGGGCTACAATTGCATTGTGTGAACCAAAGTACATATTCCATACCCAGCAGTGTTAACAAGAAGAGGAAGCAGCAGCTCTTTCTGTTCCTATCTTACAGCAAAGTATTTTTTTGAAGCCTTGTGTTCATCAACTTCCCAAGCACTGTTCCTAACCGGCAGAATCTGTCAATATCAGTCTATAAACTGTGTCAAAAGTAATATTTTTCTTGTATTGGTGCAGAGACAAC
The DNA here is from genome assembly GCA_032466535.1 of Forpus xanthops. Taxonomy (NCBI): domain Eukaryota; kingdom Metazoa; phylum Chordata; class Aves; order Psittaciformes; family Psittacidae; genus Forpus; species Forpus xanthops. The sequence continues at coordinate 14,369 of JASSUY010037696.1, read as the reverse complement.
CAGAGCAAGACTCTAAGATGATAAGGCATTTCAAAATACTGGTAAACCACCTAGCTAATCAGGGTTTAATCTGAGACCAAAGATCAGTTTTCTCCCCTGTAAGGTGCCCTGTGGCATATTCAGTGATAGGCAGCAAATGACTGTTTCTTTGGGGAGCTGATAGTTTCAAGTCCTCTACCACTCTCTAGTCCACCTATTTATTGTTCTTTTTATATAAACAAGCCCAGTGCCAACAGAATTCAAATCCCATTGTCTGATCAGTTTACTTACAGTGAGAAGGTTCCACATGTTCCTTCACATTCAGTCATGACAACTCTGTCCACAGAGCGGCAGCCATTATAGAGGATAAAGTCTTTTCTCTGACGGACAGAACATGGTGTAGAACTATCCAGGGGTACACCTACAAGGAAAGATCAGAAAATACTTTCATTGAAGCAGCTTGAGAAGTTGCTTGCCGTTCAACAATTGCTGGACTTCACTAGTGCACTCGAATTGCCTTTAGTGGTCTTTCTGCTTCAGTTTAAACTTTCCCAGAGACATGGACAGGGAATGCTTGGAATAACAAACACAAATATGATCTATCTGAATACAAATATATCAGCCTTTATGGCTGGGAAATGGATTGATATAAGAAGAAAATTCATTCTCTATATTGTTGATTCAGGTACACTGGAATACTTACAGGTTTTGCAACAACCATTAGGCAAGAATGCAATCGTTCCCTAAAAGACAAAGAAACAGGAAAAATAATATTATTTTCCTTCCCTTTATTAAAGCAGCTTTTAGGCCAATACTGAATAGAGCAATTCCTCAGTGGCTGGAAATAACCAGCAAAAACTGAAGAATTGTTCTGATAAAAAAAGATAATGATTTTTCCAGACTTGAAATATATCAATTTACAAAGGATTGTGAAAATTGAAATAATGCTTTGAAGGAAGTCTACAGCTAACATCATGCAATTTTTCCTCAGAAACAATTCCAGAAAAATGTTTTCCAGGGCCCCACACAAAGCAGCCAGCAAGGACTTTGTATCTAAATGCTGAACAGTATTTTGGCTGCTGAGAGGCTGCTGCCAGCTACAAGCCATAACTCTCACCCAGATATCTTACTTTATACACTGCATAGGTCTGTGCATGGATGGAGCAAAACTTTTGCCTTTGGGACTGACAAACTTTGGTGAAAAGTCATCAGAGCTTTATTTGACTTTTATTGATAGTTAAGTGGCTGAAGTAAGCTGAAGTAATCTATACATTGAGTAGAGAGTAATTTTTTCCATATTTACTTACAGGTTTGCAGCTATCCTCATTGAATGCTGGGCAGGTTATCTCAGATTTGGAAGAGAGAAGATGGTTCTGGATATTTACACAGTTATAAATGGTGCAGTTGTCGTTAGGATCATTTTTAAACTCTCCAGGCTGCAAGTGAAATACAAAATGAAATAAGGAAAGCTGAAGGGAGCTCAGTCAGAAATTTTCCTGCCCTCTGACAATGATTCTCCTCATTATTTCCCAATTATTTTAGCTTAACAGCCACTTAACAGCCATTTTAATTACTTTATGTTAACAGCTTATTACATGCATTACAGTATGCCATATATGAATAGTCAGTTTTACATGTGATTTCCCTTGGAAAAGAAAACTCTCTGAAATATGTAGAGTGCATGAGATTTGTTTAACAAAATAATCTATGCCAACGAATTTTGCCTAGCAAAAGCTAAACTAAATACGGTAATTAAGAACAAACCTAAACTTTCACCCTACAGGGCAATAAAAGGGCTTCATATTCAGGCTTTACTACTGTTTTTCAACACACAGAAATTAAATAATATAAAAAAGCCCAAGTTTTCAGACATCGCAAGAAAAATCTTTTCAATGGTATTAGATTTGTTACTCCAGGAAGAGTCTTCCAGAATATTTGGTTATAAAAGTCCTTTTTCAGGCCAAAAAAAATGCAGATAGGCTTTGTTTTAGGTGAGCCTATGACCTTCTAGGTGCAAACTTATACTGAGCCTTACCTCTGAAAAGGAGATGATCCCTCTCTGACAGGGTGAACTTTACAAATTTGGTAAAGAAGATCAGAGCATACTTACACTCAAGAGGAGGTCAGAATTGTTTGCTGTTTGTATAATACACTTAGTCTGCACACATCTTCCACAACATTCACCTTCCACTGGTTGACGTTCATATCCCTAGATGGTAAAATTAATTAAAAATGAAAGTACTATGATAGACATATTTCAGAGAAATAAATGAAAACATATTAACACATTAATTGATTATGCTTTGAAGTGCACTATAGATTTGTGCCTTTGTATGCCTTTCAGTGTTCTAACCCAATGGAAGACAACAAAAGCAGGCTATAGGCGGAATAAATTAAAGCAGTATAATAAATATGCCTAATAACTAAATATAACTCTACTAAGTGCTCTACAGAAATTTTCCAGGTAATTCAATATGAACTGAATACTGTAAGTTACACAGCCAAGCTTCATGTAATAGATTGCTCAAGAACAGTTGGTGTCCATGCTGAAGTTGGACGCTGGATTTCTGCTCCTTTTCTTTGCTTATGCCTCTCATGGATCAAACTCCTTTTCACATACATGGGTATTCTGGCTTTTTGTTTGGCTGGTTGAAGTTTGTCACTTACCGGTTCACAATATGTGTTGCATGGAATACGTTCACATGAGATGATATTCAGTTGAGTGCTGACGTTAACTTCATTAGTGCAGAAACAATTCTGACACTTATCAACAAAGACTGAGGAATTAGGCTACAAATTTTAAGACAAAAAGATTTATATATTAATCAGGTATGACATGTGCGACAGATATTTCTTAATTTCTAAAAAGTCTGTAAACCAGTCAATAGAAAACAAAACAATCATAGCAACTACTGGATAGTTATTTGGTTAGATATTTATGAAGGCAACATTTTAAATACTCGATTTAATTTAGCATGTGTCTTTACTGAAGTCCTATACAGCAATTATCCCCGCGCATGGCAGGGGGGTTGGAACTAGATGATCTTAAGGTCCTTTCCAACCCTAACTATTCTATGATTCTATGAATTATAAACTCAGATATTTAAAGGACGGTGTCATAAAAATATCTGCAATAAATAAATTACTAGACCAAACATAATTTATTAGGAATCAAAGTCTGTTTTGAATAACATTTATTTACAAATATTTTCATTTCTGAAAGCAGAGTCTTAAAATTGCAACAACGTGCTGACATCATAAGATGACATCATAAGATGTCAGCTGACTTTTTAAAATGTGTGTACACTTAATGCTAAATGCAAATCTCTCTGCTACTGACATACAAACGGCTTTTCAGTCTCTTTTATACACAGTAACCTTTACAGAAAAGATTTAGTCTTTGTAAAATTGATGGACTCCTGATAGACTTTTGCAAATCGCTAAAATATTGGTTATACTGGATAAACCTCCTCATAATATTTCTGAAAGTACACTAACAGGTATTTAAACCATTTTCAGAAGACTGTTGACATAGGAACTTACCAAGAATTCAGCATTCTGATGTACACAAACCCTCTTGGGAACTGTTAACAAGCAAGGAGATAGGTGGTTACACAGAGGGAAAAAAAAAAAAAAACAAACCTCTTCACCCCGCTCTAGTCAAACCCATTCCTTCCACAGTGAACCACAATGCATACGGTCAAATACATTGTTTGTCCGTTTCTGGTAGCAGATATGACTTATATAAATAGAAGAACTAATACTGCACATATGAAAGGAAGATTCAGACCAATACACTCAGTCCAGTTAATAGCCAAGAATGCACATTTAACAGGTACAAGAAAATCCTTGTTTCAATTACCAAGAGCAAAGAAGATTTTGTAAAGCTATCTTTTACTGGGGATGCCTGGCAGGACATTTTCTTAGATTAAGCTGAGACCACAATCCCAGTAAATTCTGAAGTTGTTCTGATATGTACTTACAAGGAAACTTGAGTTTGAGCCATATGAGCTGCATATGATTTTGTAGTTTTTCAGCATAACCATAGCAGTAGTAATCAACGTTAATAGTAAACAATTTGTAGAATCTGTTTGTTACCTCTTTCAATAGGCTACTGTATACAGTCTTACTAAGTGTGATGCTAAATTATTCAATAGATATTGCTAATCCTGTCAACATATTTCCAAGAGACTTACCACACTGGTACACAGGACAGCACTGACCCCTGGGAATGTGAGAATGAACTTCAAATCCCAGTGTACACTTGGGGGTGTTAGTTGTGCACAAGCTTGTGTTGCATTCTGAAAAAAAAAGGAAAAAAGCCAGAAAGTACACAATCACGGCTACAAGAAATAAGCATTTAATAAAGCATTTAGGATAGACTTCCTATTGCTAGGCAACACTCCAGATCTCCAAAGAAACAAATTTCAGAAAAAGAACACATTTTTCTTAATGAATCCAGGCACTAGTTTATGAAATTTTTTCTACTACATAATTACCAAGCACTAACAGTTCTTTGCACAGAAGTAGTGGACAACTGTTACTATCTCCAATGTTGTAGGTAATTGCTGCAAAATGAAAACCCACATAGAATTCAGTTATCTATCTGCATTTCGCTTGAATAAAATGCGGTCCTGAACTTGAGAACTATAGATTTAGGAGAGTCCCATAATTTTAAATTCAGTGTTCCTGAATCATTGCAATATTACAATGTATTTAACCTAACTCTGGGCAAGCTGATTTTAAAAAGCATGAAGAACACTATTTTGTGACTCCCTGCTGCAAGTCTCTGGCGCTAAACTAGTCCAGTTCCTTTTAACTTTCTCACCCTAAAAGGTACAGGAAGAATGAAAACAAAAGTATAAACTCACTGCATGTGATAATGGGGCAGCAGGAGTCTTCAGGATTGACTTCACTAACTTCACGGAGGCCTTCTCCATCACAGGTGGTTTTATTTTGTTTGGCACAGTCATGAGGCTTACATACAATGCCATTTCCACCTTCCAGGCAAATACAGTCCTGACAGTCTACTGTAAACTTTTCCCCAAACTGTCATTAAAGAAAAAGTGAGTGATTGTACGATTATCAATTAAAAAGAACAGAAGTAAAGACAGGAATGAAAATTTGGGAGACCACAAAACAAGACTGCACAAGTGGAGACCACTTCTCTCTCCCCAGGCTTAGCCTCTATTTGAAGTACAAAAGCATACCTCTCTTGGTATCTTATCCACTCCAACGCAGCCTGTAAAAAATATCAAAATAAATCTCAGTTACCACTGATGCAGTAGATATCTCCACTATATGTTGTATGAGTATTGCATGTAGTCAGACCTATGTTGTGTACATGAAAAAAAAACAACAAAGAGGAAACAAACATGCATCCAAGTGAAGCAGTAAAACTCACCGCATGTTTTTACACAGACATCCACACCAGAGTCATACAGCATTGTTCCATTAGGACAGAAACAGCCTTCCACTTGTTTAGTTGAAGTTTCGTTTTGCTGGCTATATAAGATAAAATGTTCATTACTATCATAGACATGCAGAGGAGGATTATGCCAAATAATCTTTCACTGAAGATACAGGGGCAAAGAATATGCATATTTGCAATTTAGGTACTGTCAGTGTTCATGTTTGGTACAGCCAAACAATATAAACAGTACAGGCACTCTGATTTAGGATCAAGAGAACAGTGGTACCAAATTTGAGTCAATTTAAGACATAACAGGAGGTTGATTTCTCTTATCCACCTATGCATTAAATATGACTGAACAGCTACTTGTATGAACTATAAAATTAAAGGAATTATTTACCTTGATTTGCAGGTTATCTCTTTAACAGGACCACATGCTCTGTATTCTTTATCTGGGGGGCATGTATAAGCTAGAATGGGAGAATAAAAAGGAGAAAGAACTCAGTGACAATTATCATATAAAAGTCCCATGACTTTATGCCAAGAACTTCAACACCGAATACTCATTTTCATATGTATCTTTGACAAGCTTGAGAAACAAAGAGAAAAACTACCAGAACCAAGTGTCAGACACATGAATCTGAAAGGAATTATTTTATGCAATGTAGCCATACAGATACAGAATCACAGAATGGTTAGAGCTGGAAAAGACCTTACCACCATCTAGTGTAGCCCCCACCATGGGCAGGGATGCTTCACAATGTAATGTACATTAAGGAGATAAAGTTTTTTTTTTTTTTTTCCATTATTTTAGTCTCTTTTGCACAAGTTCTCAAAGGGGGGGGGTGGGGAGGGAAATATTCATATCGTGTGTCCTCATCTTACTACAGATGAAAATGAGTGCATATGTAACTAAATACAGAGTGATCTGCTAATGCCTGCAAAACACAAAACTGCCTGTGCACAAAGAAATATCTACTGATACAGGTGTTTCTAGCACAGCCAATTAATGAATATTTTTGCAGGCTCATTTATCATTTCCACTGATAAAAATGTAATCCTTAAAATTACTTAAGAAAAGCAGCTGTTGTGATTTACTGGTGTCTTCATTGCTCGGAATACAGTATGACACTGTTAGAACATTATTGTCAAAATAGTCCATATAAGCTCCTGTAATAGTCTGGAAAAATGGCCAAATACTTACAGCAAACACCATTGGTATGACTTCTCCAGTCAATGCATACACTTTGATCAGCACAGGTGGCAGCATAGATCTGCAGACTTGAGCATTCCAGGTCTAAGTTGGGAAGTACACAACTATCAAAAACACAGGCTGAATAGTACTTTTCAGGCCGGACACGGCCATGGCATGGCTCGAACACACTAGAAACATATATATATATTATTATTAGTTACTGAATAGTTACTGAATTCTTCAAGATGCTTAACATGTTATGATGTGGCATATGTGGTACTTAAGGAGATATGAACAAGGATTATATTACGGAGTTTTTCACTAGGAACACTTATCTAGATTTTAACCTTGCAACATATCTTAACGTAACCTCCTCTCACCTACAAAACAACCAGGCACCAATATTTTCTGCCCATGAATATTATCAAATGTAACTATTGTCCTGGGTTCGGCTGTAACACTTATCTTTCTCCTTCTTAGTAGCTGGTGCAGTGCTGTGTTTTAAAGTTTAGTCTGAGAAAAATGCTGATAACATACCAATGTTTTAGTTGTTGCTAATTAATGCTTACCCCGATCAAGAACTGTTCAGCCTCACATTCTGCCATTGAGGAGCGGCACAAGCCAGGAGGAAGCAGAGACAGGACAACTGGCCCAAACTAGCCAAAGGGGTATTCCATACCACAGCATGTCATGCCCAGTATATAAACTGAGGGGAGTTACCCAGGAGGCCCAGATCACTGCTCGGGTCAGGCTGGGTATTGGTTGGAGGGTGGTGAGCAATTGCATTCTGCATCACTTGTATTTACTGGTTTTTTTTTTTCCTTTCCCCTTTTAATTTCATATACTCCCCCCTTGTTATTTCTCTTATCATTACTATTATTTGTGGTAGTAGTAGCAGTTTTGTATAATACCTTAGTTACTGGACTGTTCTTATCTCAACCCATGGGATTTATATTCTTTTGATTCTCTTCCCCATCCCTCTGGTAGTTGGGGGGAAGGAAAGAGGCAAGTGAGTGAGCAGATGGATGGTTCTGAGTTACCGACTGGCCTTAAACCATGACAACCATGAACTACTTTTCTAAAACTTGTTCTGAAATCTCTAAAGAGATTTTGTTTGCTTGGGTTTCTTTTCTTTTTTAATTCCCGACAAAACATTCTAAAAATGAAGATCTCTCTTTTCAGTTGCACTGTTTTCTGCTAATTAAGCATGGGAAAAGACAACAGCATAGAACGGTGCACGTCAGAGACACAGAAGAATGTGAGAACATCAAGAAAGGTTTATGTAGAAGCCAGACAGTTTGAAGCAAATTATCAGCAAAGAATGACATCTAGGAACAGTAAAAGGAACAGAAGCAACCCACAAAGCTACAAGAAATGAAGGAATAGTTAGAAAGACTTCCTATTGATAAATGAATCCTAAAATTGCCACTTAATTTGAAGATCAAAGACTTATAAATCCCAAAGGAATGTCTACCTTCCCAAAAGAAGCTCGCAGATGGAAGATTCTTTGCAAGGCTGCATCGGAATTGTGCTAGGTGCTTTTGTAGGAATTAGGCCTGGAGAGCACTGTGGTTTGGAGGGATCAATAACTTGCCAATGATCTGCCATAACTTCACAATTTTCTGCAATGTTTCCATCTGGCAACATGCAATCATCTGCCGTGTTGTTATTGCAAGTACCTAAAATTGGTAAGGGGAGAAAGAATTTGTGCACAGGTTTGTTATCAAATTCCATTTATCTTTGTGGCAAGGCTGTCATTTCCCTGTTTATAGTTTTGTGAGAGTACAAAAACTACAAGATTAAGCCTTACCACACTGTCCATGCGTGTTGTTGCCGAACAGGCTGTAGGGCATTCTGATAGAAAAGGACAAGCCATTGTAGGTCACATTCATTTTTAGCTCAGGAATTTCCACTACACGATTTATGCCTGATTCATAGATGCTCACACCAAATTTTTTATAAGGCAAAGCCACTGCCTGTTTGTTTACTGTCACCTAATAAGTAAAACAGAAGACGCATATATTTATTCTGACTTCAGAAAACAATTGACTATTCATTATTTTGCATTGGAGACAGGAAGTAAAAGCAAATAAGGTGATTTAGTTTGCAGCAACTGTCCCCGTGTTTCCTTTTGTGTTACTGGAAAGCCAAACTTCTCTTCCCTCAGCCAAAAAAAAAGGCCTGACAGCCACTGATAAATGAGGCTAAAATTCAGAGTTTAAACCAGCTAAACTTTAACACTCAACAGATTTATTAGAGTGACTATGACATTAAGGGCACCCTATGAAAGTGCAATACAAAATCCTCCTAAATTCCTAGTGCACACAGTTTTAAATTTCTAGGCAAAAAGGGGACAAGGTTGTAGAAAAATTAAATGAAAGAAATAAGCCAAAATCTGTATTATTTATTTAAATACAGTAGCCATATACCTATGGAACTAGCACTACTACTTTTACTCAGCAACGGCAGTTTGTTTTGCTATACAGAAAAAAAAAATGGTCTAAATGTTGCAAATTTTCAACAATATGCTGCAACCTAACTTGTAATATTCTTACAAAGTAATGTACAAAACTAAACCAACCAAATCCCACAAACCCACAAACTCAAACACTTCCCACCCAAATTTGAAGGCTCAAAACTGGGATGTCTTGTTGATCAATTAAATAAACACATAAGAGCCCCTATTCTGCAAAATGAAAACATTGACACCAATCAAAGCTAGTAATTTCACTTTAAAAAAAATGCTTAAGCAAATACTTAAATCTTATGTCTAACTTATGTTATAACCTCCCATTCAACATTTGTTATTTTCCTTTGTGGAAAAGTCCAAGATAGCATTAATTCTGAAACATAAATTTATTTTTTTTTCCCTGACATTGTGTACATAGTTATCAAGTTGATGTTACACTATTATTTTAACCAAGAAATCAAACGTAGTATTTTCCAGTACCTCTACTTGTAGAGTATTTTGTTTGACTGTTGCTATGCGCACTTCCTGAGTCTCATGTCTCACAATAAGTGTTCGAGGACAGGAGACTACATCCCATACATCACAATTGTAGTTATCAATGTAGACACCAAAGTTGTCAACTTTCTTATCAATCTCTTCCACAAGGACATATGTACAATTCCCTTGATAGCTGTAGTACAGTCCATCAAAAGTCATGTAATGGGGGTCTCCCCAGCCAGTGCAGTAGCCTACAGAAACATACAGCTAGGTTAGCTCCTGATGGCAACATACAGAATTAGGCCAGACTACAAACAAAATCTGTAGGGATTCATTTCATGTAAGTTTAAGCATTTTTAAAGTGTGTATGTCAATGCATGAGTTCGTTATCTCAAACACATAAATAATAGAGAAAAGCGGGCACTTTCTGAGCACGGTTCATCTGACATTTCTGAGAATAGGATTAACTGCATCCTAGACATACCTTTACAGATAGCCTGACCAAGTTCATCTAGTTCCAACCCTCCTGCCACAGCCAGGAACACCTTCCACTAGATCAGATTGCTCAAAGGCCCCTCCAACCTAGCCTTGAACACTTCCAGGGATGGGGCAGCCATAGCTTCTCTGGGCAACCCATTGCACTGCCTCAGCACCCTTCTAGTGAAGAATTTCTTCCTAATGTCTAATCTGAATCTACCCTTTTTCAGTTTAAAGCCATTCCCCTTTTTCCTATCACTATCTGCTTTTATAAAAAGTCCCTCTCCTGCTTTCTTGTAGGCATCTTTTGATGCAACCCAGGATACGGTTGGCTTTCTGGCCTGCAAGTGCACATTGTGCTGAGCCTCTCATCAAACAGCACTCTAAACTAAAGGCTTCTAGCCTTTAGATAGATGCCCGCATCTGGATATTTACATCCTACCTTGGGAAACCAATTACTTCTCCTAACACAATAACTATGTAGAAATTACAGCATATAAGTAAAAGCTCCCCGTAGCTAAAAAAAATCACTGAAGCACTGCAAATAGTTCGACACTAGAAGTCTGAGGGCCACAGCCTTGTGTGATACTTATCCCCTAATAAATAAATACTGTTGCTCTTGACACTAGCATTGTTCCCACAATGACAAAATATTCAACAAAATATATACTTACAATCACATTCCCAGTGCCAACAGCATCCATCTTCATCAATGACTTGCACAGGCGAAAGCCCATTGGCACATGTAGGTTTAGGAGGTGGATTACAGATTATGGGAATCACCTGGATTATATCATCCTCTATGCATATTGCCTTAATGCAGTTGCAGAGCCACCATGACTCACCTGGCTGTGTTTGGAAAGAGAGTATTTGAAAGGAGAGAGAAACCTTATGGTCAGATTACTAACAGTTATGCCCGAAAATCTTTTGCAGTGTTTTAAAACGCCATATTTTTATTGACAATTTTTTTCCCACCAGAAGTCTGAAAATAGGAAGTGCAGCAGGCAGCACCAAGGCATGCAGGATGAACTAGCACTACTGATAACTACTATCTGAAGACCATTACTTATAAAAGTCAAGCCAGTAACCTGAAGTGGGAATTGCCTTTTTTAGTTTCAGATATCTAAAAGTTAAATGTCTGAAATAATTTCATCATCTGAACTCCCTTTGTAATCCAGTATCAGTGAAAGATACTGATCCAGATCAATGATCAATATTTAAGCAATCCCCTTCCATGAATGCCTAGAACAGATTAACAGCTACAGCCACAGTGAACACCCGCTATTTGGGAAGTAATGCCTAAGGTCATTACATACATACATTGTGATTGTATACATTTTGTCTATCTTCACCGGTTTTTCAGCCATGTAAAATACTGTATACTAAGCAAACTGATAAACATCTAAGCTGTGAGGAGGCTTTAAAAATGTACAAGACATTAGTTTGTCTGTGTCAGAATTGGAGGGTTCAAAAAAACCTCAGAACTCTGAGTCAAATTTCATTAGCATTTGAATGCGCTGATCTGTTTCACAGTACTCTCCTGAAAATAGAATATGACACAGTACAACTCATTCTAAACTCAGACTACTTCAGCCCTGTGGTTTCTTGTTGGGCTGCACTGTAAACACACAAACAACTTTTACCCACTCTAGACCTATTCAAAAGCAGAAATAAAAAAGAAAGTTTAGCACCACTTTGCTTTTGTTTACCTCTTCACCAAAGCTATCCTCCAATAAACAGAAACACAGAACTGTGATCTACCTCAATGAAAAATCCTTTTTAAAACTATACTTGAAGAACGAATAGCAGTATATAAGCTCTCAAACTGAGTATCATTGGAAATAATGCTGATACACAGAAAACCCATAAATAAATAGAATGGACTAAAACTTGTTTTTAATGTCCAGACTAATATGTCCTCTATATGTTATTAACATTGAAATTATGTGGTTAGTCTCCATCCACAGGAGAAATCTACTCACCGCGTAAGATTCATTAGGCAAAATAGAACAATTTTTTCCAGGAGTAGTTGGTGGTAGACTTAGAGTTGAACTTGAAGCACTGAATTTAGTAACTGTACTGTATGTAGAACTTCCTGGAATAGTGACTGCACTTGAGGTAGCAATTGGAACAGACATACTAGTTGAGCCAGAGGAAAGAATTCCAGAGGTGGTGGTGGTTGCAGTGATCGTGGTAAAATTACTAGAGGTAGTTCCTGAAGTCGTGGTAAAAGATTCTGTTGGAGTTGTACCAGAGGTGGTCACCGACATGGGACTTGATACAGACGACTGCGGTACAGTAGTGCTGGCTGGAGGCTCTGTAGAAGATAGTCGCATGGTTGTTGCTGTGTTGATGGCAGTAGATATTACTGAACTAGTGTAAGCTGCAGTGCTTGACAGGGGGCTACCAGTTTCTGTCACTGTTGGCGTGCTGAAGGGAAGCAGTTCTGAAGTTGTGGGGACCAAAGTGGTGATTTTGGTGGACAATCCTGTTTCAGTGACTCCAGAAGTGATGGCTGTCATTGGGGTGGTTGATGGTGATGGAGGTAAGACAGTAGTGCTGTCTGTAGGTGATGCTGATATTGCCGAAGTTGTGGAGGTGGTAACAGTTGATCCAGTTGCAGAAGTACTAGTTGCAGTTGTTGCCATAGGACTAGATGTCTCTGTTACCCCTGTGGTAGTTGGGGGAGGAAGTCTTGAGGGTGTGGGGCTTGATGTGGTGGATTTGAGGGTTGATCCTGTTTCATTAACTCCAGAGGTGGTGGGTGTCACTGGGGTTGTTGACTCCAGTGATGGTGATAGAGTAGTGCTGATTGTAGGCTCTGGGGTGGGTGAGCCTGGAGTTGTCATGGTGGTAACAGTTGACCTTGTTGACATACTGCTAGTTGCAGTAGTTGTCAAAGGACTAGACACCTCTGTTACCACTCTGGTACTGGGGGAAGGATGTCTTGAGGGTGTTGGGCTTGACAAGGTTATCGTGGTTGTTGATCCTGTTTCAATGATTCCAGATGTGGTAGCTGTTACTGGGGTTGTTGATTCCTGTGGTGGTGATACAGTAGTACTGATTGTAGGCTCTGGCAAGGGTGAGCCTGGAGTGGTGGTGCTTATGGTGGTTATAGGTGATGTGCTTGTGGGGCTCCCTGTCCCAGTGGACATGGTCTCATGGCTTGATGTTTCTGTTACAACTGTGGAACTGAGGTGAGGGGTTCCTGAGGGTGTGGGGCTTGATGTGGTGCTTTTGGTGGTAGATCCTGTTTCAGTGAAGCCAGATGTGGTGACTGTAACTGGGGTGGTAGGTACCGGTGGTGGTGATACAGTAGTGCTGGTTGTAGGCTCTGGTGTGGGTGAGCCTGAGCTTGTGGTGGTGATAACAGCTGATCTTGTGGACATACTACTAGTTGCAGTTGTTGTCAAAGGACTATATGTCTCTGGTACCACTGTGGTATTGGAGGGAGGTGGTCCCGAGGGTGTGGGACTTGATGCGGTGGTTTTGGTGGTCAATCTGGTTTCAGTGAATCCAGATGTGGTGACTGTCACTGGGGTCGTATGTACAGGGGGTGGCAATACAGTAGTGCTGGTTGTAGGCTCTGGCGGGGGAGATCCTGGGCTTGTGGTGTTAATGGTGGTTGTGGGTGATGGGCTTGAGGGACTTACCGTCCCAGTAGATGTGGTCTCGTGGCTCAATGTTTCCGTTACAATTGTGGTACTGTGGAGAGGAATTCCTGAGGGTGTGGGGTGTGATGCGATGGTTTTGGTGGTTGATCCTGTTTCAGTGACTCCAGATGTGGTGACTGTCACTGGGGTTGTAGGTACAGGTGGTGGCAATACAGTAGTGCTGGTTGTAGGCTCCGGTGTGGGAGACCCTGGGTTTGTGATGCTTATGGTGGTTGTAGGTGATGTGCTTGAGGGGCTCCCTGCCCCAGTGGAGGTGGTCTCATGGCTCGATGTTTCCATTACAATTGTGGTACTCATGTGAGGGGCTCCTGAAGGTGTGGGGCTTGCTGTGGTGGTTTTGGTGGTTGATCCTGTTTCAGTGACTCCAGACGTGGTGACTGTCACTGGGGTCATAGGTACTGGTGGTGGAGATAGAGTAGTCCTGGTTGTAGACTCTGGTGTGGGTGAGCCTGGAGTTGTGGTGTTTATGGTGGTTGTAGGTGATGTGCTTGAGGGGCTCCCTGCCCCAGTGGATGTGGTCTCGTGGCTTGATGTCTCTGTTACAATTGTGGTACTGTGGAGAGGGTTTCCTGAGGGTGTGGGGCTTGACATGGTGGTTTTGGAGGTCGATCCTGTTTCAGTGACTCCAGACGTGGTGACTGTCACTGGGGTCATAGGTACTGGTGGTGGAGATAGAGTAGTCCT
>JASSUY010037695.1:0-17479 GCA_032466535.1 Forpus xanthops | reverse complement strand
CCTCCCCTATGAAGATAGGATGAGAGAGTTGGGGCTGTTCAGCCTGGAGAAGAGAAGGTTGCGTGGAGACCTCATAGAAGCCTTCCAATATCTGAAGGGGGCCTACAGGGATGCTAGGGTGGGACTCTTTATGAGGGACTGTAGTGAGAGGACAAGGGGTAATGGGTTCAAACTGAAAAAGGGGAAGTTTAGTTTGGATGTAAGGAAGAAATTCTTTCCTGTAAGAGTGGCGAGGCACTGGAATGGGTTGCCTAGGGAAGTTACGAATGCTCCATCATTGGCAGTGTTTAAGGCCGGGTTGGACATAGCCTTGGTTGGCATGGTTTAGTGGGAGGCGTCCCTACCCATGGCAGGGGGGTTGGAACTAGGTGATCTTAAGGTCCTTTCTAACTCTAACTATTCTATGATTTTGTGACATCAGAACTGAATACAGTGCTCAAAGTGGGGTCTTACAAGAGATGATTGCTTTAAATAACTATTTTTTCTCTGGAAGCCTGGAGATCACATGTATTCTTACTCACTATACCTTTCACCTCAGTCCAGGTACTCATCTTTAGGACTTACTCATAACACACAAATGGTAGAACAACATTAAGTGCTCTATCTAGTATATCTATAACACTTCCCATTTTTCAGATAAGTGGTTTTCAAACTGTGGTCCATTTCTGTCTCTGACATGCATTGCAAGGATCTGCACATGGAAATTTCCAAGAGGCATCTGCACATCCCTTCAAAAGCAAAAAGAATTAGCAAATCGAGAGGATGAGGTAAATCTAACCAATAAAAAGCATTTTTTGAGGCCAAATGCATCCATGAGGAGGGTGGAGAGGAAAAGATGTGTGTCTGAAGACTTTAGTTCCATGCGACTCCAGGCACTCCCATACACAAGGCACTGCTGTCAGCAAGGGCTAAGACCTCATCAGCCTCTTCCTTCCCCTTTCTTCCTGTAAATCCACAACTGAGTCAAAACATTAATTAACTGCCAAACCCTTCCCTGCTCTCCATCAATTAAATCTGGTTTATGTCCATTTTATCTATCCATCCAGATGCTTTAATTAGTCTTCATGATTGCAATTCATCAGCACTTCCTAGGAGTAAAACACATCAGCAGTGTTCTCCCTCTGCACAATTTACACACCTTACCTAATGGGGCTCTGAGCCCAACTCATGTTTTGGGCTCAACTGCCACACAAATAACAGTAATTATTAATATAAAGGGAACTGTCTTTGCATTCCCTATGAAAAAGTTAATATTGTGTCTTCATAATCTATAACACAATGATTTAGTAATACCATTTATGTCTCCCGATTCCCTAATGTAATGACAGAGTACCACAGGGATATGAGCCTTATTGCATGCTTGTAAGTTTTCAGCAGGTTTATAAATGCAGCATGGCCTTACTGTGCAACCTCATGAGCTCACCAAACCCAAAAAAGTTTAAAGATTAACAATAAAGGCTAAAACTTGTGGAGAGAAAAATGAATCAGGCTTCATTAAATGATAAAACCCATCAAGAGCTGAGGGCAAGGACAGGGGCAGGGACTCAGTTAATTTGCGAGAATAACGTAATTCTGAATTGTGGGAAAGATAACAGTGGAAATCTATAATGGAGCTGCAGTTTGAAGGTCATCCCAAGGACAGAAGGGCAAGCGGCTATCTGCCCTTCTGCCAGGGAGAGACAGAATATATTCTCTTGGGTGGGCAAAACTTGAAGTCTTATGTGATCTTGAGCTGTAATGCTTAAGATATCGAGGAGTTCAAATAGCTGAGCTGCCACCATTCCTACTGTATGAGAAGACCTCTACGCAGTTCCTCTCACTGTGAAGAAAATCTAGGCAGCAAGCCCAGAAAACCCCTTGCTATCCCCTGCTTTGTTTTGTGCTCTGCACAGAAGCCAGTCCTATCCCAACCTTAAGCTTAAGATCAATTCCACACCATCAAGGGTTTTTTTATCATAAGAGCTCTCCTGGTAACCTCACCTCTAACCCATGCCCTCATGATGATGCAGTAGAGCAGTTGATCATTTCTATTCTGCTTATCATCATTGAGCTGTCAGAATCACATACTGGGCCACTAAATATTAGTATGTTCTTCCTACATTACACAGACATCTGAATTTCAGATACTAATATCTGTGGTGAGGGGGATTTACTCTCCTCTACAACCACATGCAAGCAAATACCATCACATTCAATACATAAGGACATGCTAGAAAACACCTCTTGGAAAGATACCTTAGCTCAACAGAGAAGCTCCAGAGGAAGATGAATTAACCAGTCTCCTCAGTGATCTCCCATGGCAGATGCACTGTCATGCTAAAAAGCTGCCTCCTGCTTCCAGCATGATTTATTTTTAAATTTCAATATGTACCTTTTAGGGCTATTTAATGACATAAAAATGGAAGTTTGAAGTTTAAAGCTGAAGTATATGCAATTATTGAAGCTGCATATCTTTTAAGACTTTGCCTCTTATATTAGATGGGCCTACACTTTGAGCAGTAGAATGACACAAAGAAAGTAAGAATAGGTGTAGCTTTAAAGAGAAAAATTAAAATACACTCTTTTTGGGCTGCTAAGTATGATGTCGACGTGCTAAATTCTCTCCTTTTGTAAGCATGTTTGGTATTCCTCTTCTCGGGGGAGCAGCTTTATACTCCTTAGCTGAAATCTTTAAGAACAAGAATGTTTTTTGTTACGAAACAGTGATCTGACAGATCTGAGCTGTGTAGTGACTGTATGAATACACTGGCTATAAAAGAAATAAATAAATCTCTGTTATCACAACACCTTTGAGTGTAAATACATATTTCACAAAGTATTTCAGCTATCTTTGAAATATGGATGTTGCAATTAAACTAAAGATAGTTCGCGTGTTTCACAGATTAAGCCACTCACTGAACTGGGGCTTTCATCCCAGTTTGAAAACATGAAACTTTGAAATGTCAAACCCACCTTCGGAACAGAATTTCCATTTCTGTTGCCTGCTGTCATAACCTTCCTTAAAGCTTCAGACCACAGTGCTCTGATCTCTCCAGGTCAGGAGCTTTCAACTGCTACTTCCTACCTGTTGTTCCCACTTTTAGGTGGGAAGGAAAACTAAGTCAAGACCACCCTATGTCAAAGACTTATTCAGAAGGCAGAGAAAAGCTTTCTTCAAGTGAGACTGTGCCCACACCTCTTATGTGGGCTGCAGCTGGGGAGTAAACAGTTGCTAAGGCAAACAACTCATCCACTGCCACAGTTTATTGTCATTTCTGATCTCCTGACACTGACACATGAATAATCACTCCCTAACTCTTTAGGCCACCTATCAGTATTATTCAGAAAGTATAACTATGCCAGCACTTGCTGTCTTGTAGCTTGTGGTGATCAGCACCTGATACCACTAACCTTCATCCAAAATTGACTGTGGCTTTGATTTAACTCGAGTTGCAGGTAAATTCTAGGTTGGCATTCGGGCCGGACTGCGTAAAGAAACTCAACTGCATTGCAGGTTGCATTCAATATACATCGTGCTCTTCATACAAACCAAGCTTTCCCAACAGTGAAAAAGTTGCATTTGAAACTGTGCAAAATCTAGCTAAGTACAACCACCTTACAAGCACCTCCACATCTGAGCACATCCCAGACATCTTCCTGCCAGAGTTTAAACATTCTGATTCTGGTCCCTTAGAGATCCATGATGTATTCACAGTTACTATAAAAATAAACAAGAGAGAGACACAGTTATGGTAATTCACCATACAGGGGTCCTCAGTCTCAGGCAAATTTGTAGGGATTTGCAAACTGAAAGAGATTGAAAACCACTGCTCTCTACCAACTCCCCAAGAATCTGTATGGTGCTGATAGTAAATACCTCCATATATTATTTGCATACTCTGCAGATGTTTGCCTGCTGTGATTATGTAGAGTAACAGTGCCTCAAATCTGTAAAACACTGGTCTTATTTATGTACAATGCCATACTTTGTATTTTATGTTTATATTGTCTCATAAGCCACCTTTACATATTGCGTTGGTGGGAAACTATCAAAACAGCTTTGGCAATAGCAAACACTCAACCAGAGGTCAATTTTCCTGCCAATTGATGCTCGTGTTTATCTAGGGAGGGAATCTTGGCTTCAATGGCATCAGGGTAAATTTCCTCACTGACTTGAGTGGTCCCAGAATTCAGTCGGTGCATTACAGTATTTTTATTGCATCTCAGGCAAAGTAACTTCTAACCTTTCCTTTTGGAAACTATTAAATAGCTCAATGAACTTCACTACAGGGGTTTTCTCATTCTTACTTCTTCCCATCCCTGCTAGCTCCGCCCAACACACTAATTCCTTCTCCACTTTGTGTTTACACACTTGAGATGTTTAGGGGGCTACATTTTTCCACATTCCCATCCCTGCCAGATGAATTTGCTTCCATTTTTGCCAAGTTGAATGTTTTGTACCAAGTCCCTTAATCTCTCTAAGTATCTTTGTATTATTACTATTTAATTTCTGTTAAGTACTGGAAGCAGGCCAGGTGCTTTCAGCTTGCCAGATGCTGCACAGAGTGGAAAGGCACTGTTCTCCTGTACAGCAGACAGTCTAAAAGACAAAGCAAATATGGAACAAAGCATCTTCACAGCTCAGAGCATATTGTTAAGCTTAGAATATGAGTGCATCTGTGAAACTAGGCTGAAGGACTGAAATAGGCAGGCCCCTTCTGGGTTTCCTGGCAGCATTAGGAGGAAAGGTTGTGAAAATTGTGTGGGATTTTTAAGGAGAAGAGGTGGCATGAGGCCAAGAGGATGGATTTGAGGAACAGGGCAGGATGCAGAGCACAAAGCAGTGCAGAGGCTAAACCAGCACTTCTTAGATTAATATAACTCCAGCAAAGGTTATGGTGGTATGCATGAGGGAAGTACCCTAGGCCCTTACCTCAGGAGTAAAGGCACTGAAATGAAATGTTAGAAACACCACCACAGGAGCAAGAAACAATGAAAAGGTGATCAAAGGGACAGCCAGCCTGAAAACATATGAGAAAAAAGAAGCAAAGACAAGAACAGCCTCGGAGGATCGTAGATAAGACTGGGGAAAAAAATGCATCTCAAAAACTGGGGATAGCAGCTTTATTGTCCAGTCTTGAATCCTGGCTTCAGTTCTGCCTTCCTTGCTAGCATCCAAGCAAGAGATAGGGATCTCTTACTTAGTCTTACTTCTAGTTATTGCTACAGTCCTCTTCAGTTCTGTGATTATCAACTAGTTCTCAAATCTTGCTCCCTCATTCCCAGTGGGAGAGAGTACTGAGCGCCTACCATCATCTTCCATTCTTCCCCCCATCCTCTTCTCCCATTTCACCCTAGAAAGGGTGAGACAGACAACCCCAAGCAGGTCCCAGCAGAGAAGGGAGGAAAACATGGTACACTAAAGTTACACTTATTCAAGCCTTTAGAAAGCTCTTTAGCTCCTAAAAGCCACTTTAAGGCTTCTCCATACACGCAGCTGTCAAAGTAGTGGTCCTCAAGGAAATGCAATGCATACAGTGCTACACAGATGGGGGAAAGTGTTAGGACTCAAGTCCAGAGCAGAAACATCTCTGATTGCAGGAAAACCAGAGAAATAGTCATGGCTATTCTATTTCTCACAAAACCAGTACTTTTTGATAAGAGAAATCCCCTCCTTTCAAATATCCCTGCTCCTTTCCTCCCAGACACCTAGAGGCAAGGAGATAAACTGTTTGTAAATAGCAGTTTCACACCAATTAGCTGTATGCTCTGCAGACAGCATCACAGACTCAGTGTGGTGTTTAAGGGCTTGTTATTTTAGAGTACTACATATTTATTTCTATATAATTGATCTGTTCCACTTTAAAGAGGCCATCAGGAAGATATGTGGGCAATTTATTGTAGAAGTAAGAGAAGGAGGGGCAATGGGAGTTAACCTCAGGTTAGCTGTGTCTACACAACAGTGTTTCACACTGTGTGCTCTTGGAATGAGACCAGAGCTCGCACTGTTCTCCTCTGCATGCCCAGCACCCCGTTTTCCCCTGGAAGGGAAGGCAGGCACAGCAGTTAGAAGTCAAGAGAGCCAGCCTTACAGGCCAGACTGTCCAAGTTAAGCGCAGAGAATGGTCTGCCCCACAGCATGGATGCCATCAGTTTGGCACCTATTTCTAGTGCTGAATGTCACAGAGCTCAAGCACAACTGCCCAAAGACATGACTACACGGATATAGCCTAAATTAGGTACCATTTGGCTACAGCAACTTGGCACACCAGACCAGCAAGAAAGGTAGCAACTGCTGGTGGCAAACACACAGGGTATTTGGAGTATCTCAGTCCACAGCTTCAGAAATCCTGTCCATGTCCTGAAGGTAATACACCATGACAGGAGCAGAGGAAGCAGGTCACAAAACCATGACTATCATAAACTGCTATCCAAATACAGACCTTAAGAGCATTTAGGGCTACTCTGATCTGCCATAGAGCACAAGGCATAGCCTCAAACAACAGTTCCTGCATTATACAACTTGAGGCTCGCACCATGCAGCCTACGTAGAAGGCTGCCAGGGCTGGACTGAAAACTTGAGTGCTGGTGAATTCCCCTGCTTCCAACAGGACACTTCCAACTGCTCATTATTGTGCTGGGCCTTATTTCCCCTCCCATTTTTAATAGCTTTCATCTCCAGTTCTCAGATCTCTTCACACCTTTGAGCACTAAAGAATCATCTTAGACAAATTCATCTCCCATTGACTTTATTCCATTATCAAGACCTTTCACCTAGACAACCTAAATAGAAATCTCCATGTTTTCCCTGCAGATGAGAATATTTCCAACCCCGAATCTTCAATGTAGCTGACTCTGCCATTTTCAGCTTTTGATGTGCAGACCCCAAAACTAAAACAAAACCTGAAATGAGTACATCAATATACATCTTCTTAATCCATTTTATTGAGGGCTCTGCAGCAAGTAACAATATATCACATTCAGCTCAACCAGGGCAGTCAGGAAACGCACACAAGTATCGCACTGTGGAAGAATATGAGGGACTGAAAACCTAGTAAGAAATAGATTTCTCCAAAGAATGCAGGAAATACAGCTGCAATCTTGGTGAGGACCACACAAGTCCTCATAGTCAGGATCCAGACAGGATTTTCCATTGGAGGGGTTCTACAACAGCTGTAACCCCATTCCCTGCAACCACTAGCTCTGCTTCCACAAGAGAACCCCTGTACTAACAGAGTGCCAAGGTCATCATTTGCAAGCATGGTTATCTGTCCACTGAGATGAAACACCTCTCAAACCAGAAGACGTGGGGCAAACCTACCTGTCTCCTTCTCTGATGTTCCTGAACAATGTCCCAAGTACTCATGCTCAGCCCACTAATACCACAATTCCAAAGCCATTTATCAAATCAGTCCAGCCCAAGAGACAGTTTCCAATTTCCTTCTCCACACTGCCTATTTTACCATGCCTGACTTCACAAGATTACCATATACTGTTCTTACACATCCCTACATAGAACTGGCCTCACCATGCCATTAGCCAACATGCAACCTCTTAGAGTTAAGCTTTACAAACAGCAATTTTACCATCTCTTCCCTACAGGCACATCTGTTATTGTAACAAACCTACATTTTAATTTCTTTAAGGGGACAGGGAGAAGGTCTGCTAGTTTTAGAATTAAAGAGCAGCTTGATGAACAGACTTTATAGGAAAGTATTAAAAGCAAACAATGGTGATAGGAAAGAAGATGAAGCTGTCAGTTACGGAGAAGTTGAAAGAAGGGATCACTGAAGACACATTAAGGGGGAAAGACGTAAAAGTGAACTATATCAGAAAAAAAAGCAGGATCCATGAGATGTGAGGCCCTGAGAACTGAAGCTGATTTTGATGCACAGCACAACGAAGAGGCACTGAAGAGACTTAAGGAGGCAACTGCATAATGAAGAAATCTCTCAGTACCTTCCCAAAGGTGTTATGATATAGTCAGGGTGAACTAGCAGAACAGCAAAACAATACTGCAGGGGCCATCAGCTTGTTGATTTTCCCCTGTGTTAGTATCCAGAGCTTCTATATTGTGCTGGAAAACTTCAAAAGCAAGGAAACATGGGTAGAAATATGATCTTTTTTTGCTACCCTTTCAAAGTTGTTCTGCTGTAGCATCTTAGTGAAAAGTTCTATGGAAAGCCAAGTCAGAGGGTCCACACAGATAATGCAGAAGAAATACATCCATTGGTTAGGAGCTACTTAAATATTTGATGGCTAATATATTAAATGTTAATTGAATACTACAATGATTTTCTCCCCTGGACAGCACACAATTAACATTTAATTTGTTATAAAATATTTAAAGTTATGAAATATCCGAGGGCAACCGAAATGTCTCTTCCACCAAATTGTCTTGGGACAATGTGTTAAGGGACAAAAGGTCAGGGTAGCATTTCAAATTCCTCCAGTGATCTATACAAGACACACGAGAAAAGGTTTTAGAGCTGGCACAATTCAAGGATATAGCCAGAAGACAGGAAGGAAAACACACAGGTATCTGATCCTGTCCCATCCAGGTTAAGCAAGATTGCAAGTGCTCACGGCTACAGAGCACCCGGCTTGAAGAGTGCTGTTATGACTATCCATTTCCCAGGGAAAAGCAAGTGGTGTGTGCTTAGGCCAAGCATCTATCTCAGTTTACTTATTTCAGGGGTCCAGCAAGAGACTAGATCTAAACTGCTCTGCACTCATTTACTCCAAGGCATAGTGACAAGAATAGGGTTCAGATGACACAGAGCTACTGCTTTGGCTATGCCCAATGTTTCACTAAGCGTCAGGTGTGGTAATGAGCTTGAGATGCTAAAATTAAGCCATTTGATTAAGACCTCAACACAAATCTCATTTACTGTAGAAGAGTTGAACATCCTAGCACTTAGGAAACTCATGTTACTCTAATGCCTTGTTTATTGAAAGAAGTAGGAAACTTCGGCTAAGATTGGAATGTAGAAAGGGACATTTTATTTGGTCCAACAGTGAATCCTTGAGCAAGTTTGGAGAAGCTCAACCTCAACAGTCCCAATATTTTTGGAGTAAAACTCAAACAACAGAAGAAAAGATCCATCAGAGTTTTACTGTGTATCATTCAGAAGATGGGGAATTCAAACACAAGCAAGCCAACCCTCTAAGGGTACCTGCAGGTACCCTTAATTAAAAGGAGTGACTCTTACTGCTAAGAAATACTGAATATCCCTAGAGGTATAGAAGCTTCACCTACTCAACTCCACATTGTTTGGCCTTGATTTAACTCAGCTTTAAAGGGAATATACGCTTTGTAAAGGTAACTCCTTAATGCAGCTCCTTTTCAATTCTTAACTTTCCTGGGCTCAGACCTTTCATTGACTGCTTTCTAAAAATCCACTACACAAAGTCTTAAGTCTGCAACAACGGATTATTTCTACCTAGAAGATATTCAGCGTCCAGAAGCTCCTCTCATTTGCTGTTTAGAAAGGTTTGACTAATGGGGGGTTAAAAAAAGCCATGCTCAGTTCATGGCTATGTGGAAAATGGTATTGGGGACGAAAAATATAGGCTGTTATCAGGTGGAGGTCTGTGGCCTGCATGCTACATGTTAGTTCACCCCTTCCTTCCTGCTCCTTTGATAAGAGCCATATTTTCATCAGCTGCCACGGTGAATCACCATCACTTCATGCAGCAAAACTGTATCTAACAAACTGAAAGGCTTGTCTGTGCAAATTGACTGACAGCTTGCACCAAGGAGTTCTCTAAGCCAAAGACGGTGGCTCTGGACATCCATATAAATGGAAAGCCTTCTGGATGCTCTACTCCATGAGGCAGAGAAAAGAGGGTTATAAGAATACATAGAGAAGGTAAAGGTGCATATAGACCCACAGGCATCCTATCATAGCAAATATAGAGGTATACCTGAGGTCATGGTCATGATAGACTTCTACAGGACAGCAGTCTGGCAGCCTGCTTGACATTACCACTACAGAAACAACTCCAGGAAGCTGAAGAGGTACCCAAACGAAAAGATATGTTCAAATCAGTGCTGACTCACTGATTCACAGAGGCGTGTTTTCACACTCTTGGTGACTCAGCATAATGGAAACCAACATTTGGGTCTAATCTCTTGGTAAAAAAGAGGACTCTCTTTCAGTTTGACTCCTCTTGTCCATGCATCTAACATTGTAGGAGGCCTGGGAGGATTTTTACTGGATGTCCTCCTCCCCTTCCCTCCTGCATTTCCTAAAATCTCCAAGATTTCAAGTGATGTCAAAGCAGAAGAGGTAAGTGTGGAAAGTTTCCCCAGAAATCAGAATTTGCTGCTGCAGAATGATTCTGTCCCTTACCAGCACTGTCACAAAGCTATCAAACAAACATACACACTTTCTGATCATGAAAAGACAAGGAACAGGATATTGTAGGATACTAAAGGATAGAACTGATATGCTTTTTCAGAGCTGGGCAAAGCGGCTTCAGAATACTTCTGTGAGAACAAGGGGCTGTAGCACATGAATGATGGGTATGAGCAGACAAAGGCATGGAGAATGCAGGACATGAGCTAGTCAGGTTCTTTTCCACACTCTTTTTGACAATCAGATCTTTACTCACACTTTGGGTTTGTTTCTTTCACTAAGTCAGATTTTCCCCTCTTGTTTTAATTTGTTCTCAGCCAAAAATGGGTTTGCCCAAGCAGGACCTGTTCTCCTGGTATGGTGGCTGCCACTTACCTATCCAGTGGATCTAGCCTTGTGGAAGGTTCCTGTGACACCATAGTATATCAGTGTCATACCTAATTATCATTCTCTAAGGAGTGAACCCATTAACAGGCTGCACTGAAACCAGATCTGCATACTAATTATGGAGCTGCCTTGGAGGATATTAATTAGGGGTGACACTTTCAGGGCAAGTTCTACTTTCCTTTGTATCCCATTTGAGACATGGCTGGGGAGTGTGAGTATAATACAAATAGAGACAAGATGGGGCATTATGGGGACAGCCTGTTGCTGCAGCACACGACAAGAACAAAGAAAAGTTATAGCAATATGCCTTTTAGGACTTGCTAGACAGCACCTAAACTTATTTTTTGATACCATTCTTTCAACCTAGAAAGGAAAGATGCAAGGAAACATTTCTTCATCTCCACAGAGATAATCCTCCAAGTCCTCTCATTTACACTCATCTAGGTCTATAGTACAAAGATCTCATACAAGTCCAGCCACTTTGGCAAATGGCTGGGGCATATGCAAAGGGATCAAGAACTCAGTATCTTGTCCTGCATCTGACAGTCACTGAATACTTGTTCCTTGATTCTCATACTGCACCTTCCCCACACAGTCCTGAGCACTGTCTAGCTTCAGAGCCACGAGCCCCCATTCCCTTCTACAGCATCACTCTCCACCTACAGCAATCCCAAAGAGCCAGCAAAAACAGGCCACTAGCTTACATGAGAACCTGGACACAGGGTTCATGGCACTTTACAGGCTGCTGAGTTTTATTGTTAAAACTAGAGGTAGAAAATCAGCTGCAGTGAATGCTCCACAGCAAGGAAGGCCAGAAGTGCATGCCCCTCATTCCTGCACTGCACAGATTCATATATAGTGTTAGGGTACAATTCACACGTCTGTCAACATATTAACTGTACAAATCATTCCACTTCCTACTAAACTGCTGCCACTTCATAGATTCTCAATGCAACCTCTGCCATTAGCACCTGGATGTCCCACAAAACGAAGAACTAAGCAAAATGATAGACCAGATCATGTCTGCAGGCCACACAGTGTAAAGTCCTGACTGTCCACTGTGATCAGCATGAGAAACTGCAGAAGAGTGTGTTCAATCATGCAGTTAACAACCAGCAAAGAGGGGAAGTTTCTTCTTTAACGCCATCAGTTATTAGTGAGCAGATATCCTCAAGCATGAAGGTTTGCATCCCTTCTGCATTTTAACCTAATGTGTGTGTGCTCTTACCAGCTATTTCAGCATCCTTTCTCCTTCTGAATTCTGCTGAGCTTCTGATCCCAAAGTAATCAAATGTCAGTGAGTTCCACAGGTTGGTGGCCCTGTAAAAAAATGTATCTGTATTTCCTTCTTACAAGGGAATGCAGTATTTATATTAGGTAATGTAGATTTCCTGTTCATTTTAGTGCTCACACATATGCTTTATTTCAGGTTCTTTCATTAAGAGGTCACATTATAGCTTGTGATTTGTAAGAGACACTTGTTTCAGGCATTGGTGCCAGAGACCATAGAAACCAGTGAATAAAGAAGAAAGCCTGACAATTTTTTTTCTGCATGGGGAAAAACTGAAATCTATCTCATTTCCTTTTAGTCATCACTTACTCTGAATCCCTTGATTTCCATAACAGAAGCAGTAATGCACACATAACTTCTTTGGGTCAGCAGCTGCTGAGAAAGCAATCAAAACACTCCACTTCCACCACCCTTGTTCTTTCAGACTGAGATCACTTACCTGACATCAGGAGACACCAAAAGCACAGCTACTCCACAAGGGATGATGAGCCAGCAGCTAAAGATACCCAGAGCCTCCTCTCAAGCCAGAGGCTCCATGGCATCCAAACAGGGCCACTCCAGTCATGAATAGCAATGAAATGAGCCAGATCCCGAACTCATGCAGAGAATCCTTTCTAGTTGAGGCACCTAGAAATAAGGTCACCTGCAACGTAAGTCAGACTAAGGCTAAAATTCTGGGTTGGAGCCTAAAAACAGTTCCTGGACCAGTGGTGG
Organism: Forpus xanthops; assembly: GCA_032466535.1. Taxonomy (NCBI): domain Eukaryota; kingdom Metazoa; phylum Chordata; class Aves; order Psittaciformes; family Psittacidae; genus Forpus; species Forpus xanthops. Next base: position 4,747 of record JASSUY010037695.1, on the reverse strand, counting down.
AGGGTGCATCAGTAGAGGGCTCAGGTGAGGCTGGTCAAGACCATAAGGCCACACAGGTTTACTCACTCAGGACCCTGATGCACAAGTGATTAGCATGGAGTCACACCTACATGCAAGCCTCTGAGCTTGAGGTTCTGAAAGTTATTTGCAAGCTAAGGAAGTGTTTCTGATTTTATACACTCCCATAAGACTCAGTGGATATAAGCAAGTTTGGGTGACAGACAGTGGGCAAAGTTAGTTGCATTGACTTTCATACTGGATTTTAGAGTTGCTCTAAGTGTCACCACAGCTGATAGCTTTCCAAGTATGTGAAATCCTAGTATTCACTTTGGGTTTATTCTCTTTCCTACTTCTGTTTCAACAAGGTTTGGGGCTTGTATCTTAAGGTCTATTGCACTTCCTTTGTGAGGAGGAGCACTTGACTTTGAAGGAAAGGACAGTGGGGTGACAGAAAAACTTAAGCTCCCATAGGAGTTCAGTTAATCTCAGACCAGCTTCTGTAAAGTGCTTCATTCAGATGGAAACTTAGGGCTTGGAGTCAGTGGTTCCTATCCAGCAGTGTGCATCCTGGCTCTCCACCTTCAGCCATTGATGCCTTACAGGACAGCCTTGGGATTAGCCTTGCCTACCTTCCAAGCTGCAAGCTGTGAGTGTAGTCTCAGGCACAGCAGAACCATGATTCCAACCACATGTGAGACCAGAAGAGCCCACATACACTCAGCATGATACCTTGCTGCCAGGCAAGCCTCCAAAGCAGTCCCATGGGTTGACTGTGATGGAGCCACAGAGCCTGAAGCCAGGAAGGCTGCAAAGCATTTGTGCTTCTTTGCACAACTCTCTTTTACCAAGGAGCAGAACCATACAGAATTATAAAATCAAACAGGTTGGAAACAACCTTTAAGACCATCAAGTCCAACCATTCCCCAGCACTGCCAAGGCCACCACCAGCCCATGTCACACAGAGCCTTGTCTCTATGGCTTTTGAATACAGTGATTCCACAGACATGGCTTGCCTCAGCCTTGCTGCTGCCTTTATCCCATAGGTACCAAGCAGCGATGTGTTCAAAGAAATATTGGTGGGCTCTATTCCCAGATATGTCCGCATGCTAAAGATGATTTCCCAGTGGTTTTCTTCTCCAGCGTTGATGAATCATCCCCCCACCAGAGATGACATATCCCAGTAGCTTCTAAACATGATTTGGAAGAGCATATTTTCTCTCTTTGGATTATGCAGATGGCATCAAGTGATTAGTGGGATTAATAAAAGAAGCTTCCTAGAAGAGGAAACTCCTACATGCCACTAGAGGGTCTTCATCACCCCTATGATCCTTTCTCTCCCAGACTTCAAATTACAGGAGCTGGGCCCCTGCTGCACAACTCCTACTCTATCAACACACTTTGAACATTTTTCAGGAGCAAACTGGAAAGCATTTCCAGCAAATGCTTTTAATGTCACTTTGTTTGCCAAGAGACACTGCCTCCTGCTCTGGTTATCATTACGAGAGAGCATCTTGGCTTAAACAGGAAAGCTAGGGATGATTTTACTGAGTCACTCATATCTCCAGCTAAGCAGCTTCTGCACTCCCTGGCAAAGGGACATGGCTTGTGCTATGAGATCACATAGATTGTGTGACTGGTATTTTTGGGGCAGTAATCCATGCTAGCATGCTGTGTTCCTTCTCTTCTTCCTGTGCCTAGATTCCACCTATAAATATATTGCAACCTCATATTTCAAGTCAGTAATTTCAGATACTTTTCAAGTGAGAGGTACTGAGGGAATGTGCAGCTCTTTTCATAAGTTAGGTAACCAATAAGCTAACTAAGTGCCTTTCCCAACAGTGATCCATTGCTTCCTAAGAGAAGTTTGGAAGGGTGATGTCCTTGTGACAACTGAAATTCATGTCTCCCTCTGTTAAACAAGATGAGAGCACAGTTCCTACCTCTCTCACAGTGTCTTGAGTGGGAGACTGCAAACTGTCTGCGTGGACAGCCCATTCCCTCATGTGGTGCCCAGGATCAGAGGTTCTGAACCTTGTTATAACACAGAAGCCAAGTGACCACAAATTCGGATTGATGGTACATCTGCAGACAGTTCCTTTTTACTGCCACACTAGCATCTTTTTACAGATTGAGCCAATATAGTGGAAGAAGATAGCAGTTCCTGCTGTTTGTTACAACCTTTCAGAAGAGAGAACTGCCCTCATAGCTGAGATCCAAAAAGCACTCATCTAAGCACACCTAAGAAGTTTAAGCCTTTTACTCTGCTCCACTTAGGTTTGCCAGATACATGCCTGTGCTTTCACCATCGGTTCTGTCATGTTCAACTAGTGCCAATCAAGGATTTAATCATTGTAATACCTCACCTTCTCTTTCCCCATCAAGTTGTCAAGTTTCAATCCAAAATGCTCATGCAAGTGCACCATAAATAATGTGACATCTAAAATGGCTTCCAAAATAGCCATGATGTTAAGCAAAGAGAAAAAGCAACATTGTGCATAGTAACCTGAAAGGATAGAGACCAACCTTGAAACAAAACGATCCTGAAGATGCAGTCCATAACCTATATGTTAAAAAGCAGAACAAGGGCATATGGTCCACAAGTACTCCTTTCACATAAGCCATTTAAGCAGCTCCACTGGTCTGGATGTACTATGACACTGCACAACTAAGCATCACATACCAGTTTAGTCAAGGAGCCATGAGAAAATGCTGGAGAGGAGCATGAATGTGTGCAGTGGGAAGTGAGGCAGCACACAATGGGAAAAAGGGATGCTTGTGTCAACTGAGGGGCAGAAAGCACAGAGATACGAATGCTGAGAGTAGTCCTCAGCGCACCAGGGTGTTATTGAGCTGACTTCTCCTTGCCCCAGAGCAGCACTGTATCTGCCTTTTGCTGTCCTTGTCCCTGCCCCTTCTCTGCCTTCCAAAATGTAGCTTCTTTCAATAGGGCAGAGTTTAACATGGTCATACTTCCCAGGCATTGGATCCTGTATAACAACCACATCCTTTACAGCACAAGATCCTGACAGCCACATCACAGCGAAGACTCTGCACAAACAGCTCTTGTGTAAAATGTACTTGCTGATACTTCACTTCTGACTGACATCTGAAGTTTCTCTGTGTTGTGCAGCCTCCCTTTGCCTGGTCACCTTTCTGAGAGCAAGCTGCTCTTCTCATTGCCACCTTGTTCCTATTCTCTTTCCCCCTGCTGCTTCCTCAAAACAGTTTTGTGCCAAGAACAGTCATAAATGCATATAGGGTGTGATCTTCATCACATGAAACTCCTTCATCACGTGCCTCCTTCATCTCTGCCTAGGCAAAAGGAATCCACTCTGCAAAGCTCTTTAACCACAATTCCAGTCAAAGCCTATGTGAAGCTAAAGCCTGGCTAGAGGGTACATGGCTAGGAATGGGACTAGTTTCTTAAAGCCCCTGCTTTTTAATGTGTGTGGCTAAAAGCTGTACCAGTACATAAGTGTTATGGCTCAGTGTCATGGCCAAACTGCTTTGGAGCGACCTTCCTACTCCTTAGCTCTATTTCAAGCTTCTGTACTTCCCTGCCTTATTTTATTGATGTTTCCTGTAACTACATCTTCTCCTCTGAAGCCTGGCTCTCAATTACCTGTGTCCTCATAGTCGTACTCTGGGCATCCAATAACATGGACCATAATATGTCTCTGAACAGCCCATTGAAGAAACCTCTTTCCCTCCCTCGACTCAAAAAGGAACCAAACTCCCATCCCTATAGCTCATCTCCCCCTGACACAGAGATATGTTCGTAGGGTTCAGCCTGGCACATTTTCCAGCCTCACATCCATTGGCACATATTTGCCCTATCTCTGACACTAGCTGATGATTCCTCTCCAGCCAGGCAGACACATATCAGCTTTGATAGAATGCCTGTAGTAAGCAGGCTTGGAGTCACTTCCCTACAGCTGGGCAGCCAGCATAACATGTCTGGCAAAGCAAAGCCACCCAGCTCTCAGGCGCTTTGCCTTGTTCTGCAGATCCTGACTAGGGAGTATCCATGCTCTCTGCACTGGTATCAGAAGGCTTGTTGGCAGGAATCTGCTACCTTGTGCCTACTGTGCTATCCCGCTTCAGTCCAAGTCCCAGTGCCCCTGAACACAAAATCTCTTACCTTAATGCTGTGTGACTTGATCCATGTGAAATTTGGTCAGCTGTTCTGAGGGCAAGAAATGCCAGGATGGCAGATGTCAGGGAAGAATCACAGGATCATAGAATAGTTAGGGTTGGAAAGGACCTTAAGATCATCCAGTTCCAACCCCCCTGCCATGGGCAGGGACATCTCACACTAAACCATGTCACCTAGGACTATGTCCAAACCAGCCTTGAACATCACCAGTGATGGAGCATTCACAACTTCACTGGGCAACACATTCCAGTGCCTCACCACCCACACAGGAAAGAACTTCTTCCTTACATCCAGTCTAAACTTCCCCTTTTTCAGTTTGAACCCATTACCCCTTGTCCTCTCATTACAGTCCCTCATGAAGAGACCCACCCCAGCATCCCTATAGGTCCCCTTCAGATATTGGAAGGCTGCTATAAGGTATCCACGCAGCCTTCTCTTCTCCAGGCTGAACAGCCCCAACTCTCATCCTATCTTCATAGGGGAGGTGCTGCAGTCCCCTGATCATCCTCGTGGCCCTCTGCACTCGTTCCAACACTTCCATGTCCTTTTTATGTTGAGGACACCAGAACTGCACACAATATTCCAAGTGAG
>JASSUY010037694.1:0-18941 GCA_032466535.1 Forpus xanthops | reverse complement strand
ATGCTCCATCGCTGGTGGTGTTCAAGGCTGGGTTGGACAGAGCCTTGGGTGGCATGGTTTAGTGTGAGGTGTCCCTGTCCATGGCAGAGGGTTGGAACTAGATGATCGTAAAGTCCTTTTCAACCCTAATAATTCTGATTCTATGAGTCTATGTTTCTTGGTCTTGAGCAGAATTCTATGAAGCCATGGCTGTGCCATAGAATGTGGAGCAAAAACATCAAACTGATTGAAATCAGAGAAGTCTGAAATCTTAATATGAAGACACAGAAAATGGAGATTAAAAAAATTCAGAGCATTGACACAAAATTAAAATGTGTATGATTAAATAGTTCTTTAAATATTTGGGGGAAAGCAGGTAATCAGTGTGATATTTCCAAGTTTCAAAATGTCTACTGTCTTATGTCCTAACTCATAGACTACTTGACGCTATCAAGAATGAGATACATGTTATTATGCTGAAAAAAAATATTTACTTGCTTTTTCACTGTGCGTTGGTTTTAGCTGGGATGAAGTTAATTTTCTTCATAGTAGCTGGTATGGGGCTATGTTTGGGATTTGTGCTGGAAACAATGTTGATAACACAGGGATGTTTTGCTTACTGCTAAGCAGTACTCAGCCTGAAGGCTATTTCAGGTCCTCTGCTTCTCACCCCACAGCGAACAGGCTAGAGGTGCACAAGAAGTTGGGACGGTTGACCCCAACTGACCAAAGGGTTGCTCCATACTATATGGTATCATGCTCATCGTATAAAGCTGGGGGAAGAAGGAGGAGGTGGGAGGATGTTTAGAGTGATGGTGTTTGTCTTCTCGAGTGACCATTACGCACGATGGATCCCTGCTGTCCTGGAGATGGCTGAACACCTGCCTGCAATGGGAAGTGGGAATTCCTTATTTTACTCTGCTTGCACACATGGCTTTTGCTTTCCTTATTAAACTGCCTTATCTTAAACCAGGAGTTTTCTCACTTTTACTCTTCTGATTCTGTCCCCATCCCACTGTGGTGGAGGGAGTGGGTGGCTGCTCACTTACTTGGGATTAGTTGCTGACTGGGGTTAAATCACAATACTGTCATTTGAGTCTCTGTAAGTTATAAGATTCAAGTAGTTAAACTTATAAAAAAGGACATTTTGGGCCACCTAAACTGAAAACTTCAAATAAAATACAGATTTTACTAGTGGGAAGTCTTAATGCAGCTTCAAATGAAATGTGAAGTTAAAAAAGTTAATTAGCTGTTCATTTTAAAAACATAGGCACATCTTCTTTTTAACTAAAACATTCAGAACAAAATTACTTGATTTCTCAGACTTTTTCCCCTGCTGAAACTATTCACTGAATTTGCATAAAATCTGCTGCTATTTTTGTTCAATGTTTTCCTTTAGCAAATTATTATTCACTAAGAAATATTCCCATAGTTGTTCTGCTCATAACACATTAGCCTGAAAACAAAATTTCAGCTTGCAGATTCCAGAATGAGTTTTCAGGCCTAACAGATGCAATATCTGTTCAGAGTAAATTTGACTGGGAAGCCCCTTGTGGAAAAATCAAAAAGGGGTTCATAATGCCATTTGTACAAGCCATGATGTAAAATACTTTGAAAAAGGACTTGTGATCAACTATGCAATAAGAACATTTCTTTGATTGGCAGTCTTCATGTATCCTTCTATTTCTTTTAGTCAATAACAGAATGATTGAGGTTGAAAGGGAGCTCTGGAAGTCATCTGGTCTAACCGTCGTGGTCAAGCAGGGTAACCTACACCCAGTTGCCCAGGAGCACATTCAGACAGTTCCAAGGTTGTTGGAGATATTAAATCAGTAATAATAATTATCTTTTTACTTAAAGAAATAAAAACTATCTAGTCATGGAGCTAGAAAGTGTTACATGAGGTGAGTAACCATACACTTAATGACTATTCAAAGAAGTTACTACAATTTGCAAGGAATTACTAGGTTGAAAATTCTTTGAAAAAAGCCTTATCCAAATAATTATATTTAAAATCATATATATACATAAAAGATGAGACACACTCTATCAGATTTAAGCTAATGCAACTCTCATACGCTGATTAAAGTATATGTAATTTAATACTGATTTACAGTTGCTCAAAATTACTAAAAGAGTCTTCCACATCTTATAATGTCATTTTCAGTAAATTTTATTTGATAGAGGCATTTTCTGTTGTTCTAGAAAAAATACATAAAATCTGAAGGATTTGATATTTTACTAAACCCTCCAAAGGTTTACTAGAACACACTTCAGCCATAGGCAATGGGTAGTATTCAAGGTAAGTCATGCACATTTTACATTCAGTTGAGTGGGTCCAGAAATTCAGATTGAATTGATGAGTTCAAATACTTCATCTTAGAAAGCAATTTGGTTTACTAAATGTTATTTTTATTCTTGGAGGAAATAAAGTAGGTTGAATTCAGAAGTTCATGTTTCTATTATGGGCAGGACAGAAGTATTCCATTTTTTGTTTCTGTAATATTCTTAAGCAAATAAGACATTAACCTGAATTTCCATTATTTCTGCTGTAGAATTAGGAAGTAATTAGCATAATAATTCATGTGAGAACAAAAGATTATTTGTCAAGCAGCTTGACTGCTTAGTTGGCAAATATTATTAAAGAACTCTGTACCAAAGGAACAGTGTGGAATATATTAAGAAAGACAAAAGGCCAGGCAGCAACAAGAGATTAGCCTTTCCCATCCACAAATACACACCCAATAGGTGCTCTGGTACAGGATATGAGGAAAAGGAGCAATCTGTTTCATTGGATCACCAGTGACACAGCCTACAGGAAAGGGAGCAGCAACAGCATGAGGAGGTAGCAGAGCTACCCATTTACAAGTAACTTTGTGAATAGCTGTGATTTTATGCTAGACCAGAACAAGATTGCCTAAAATTCCTCTATACTGTGCTGAGTACAAGCTGATGAAGCTTGTCACTATTATAGTTGTTATCTCACTGTATGCAGGAAAGAAAGAAACTATCCCACTAATAGAATAACTTTGCAGGTTTTGTCAAATTTCAGACATTAGCATACCATGGTTTTATGATGACAATTCCATCAACAAAAAATGTGGACTTCAGACTATATGAAAGCAATTTTCCTCAACTAAACATCAAGACAAATCTACAGTCTTCTAATGCAATGTTTTGAACCTGCATAGCATACCCATCCTCAACAGCGTAACCTCTGCAGCACACATCAGGATACAGCAAATCCTTGATCTGAGACACTGATGGTGATTGCTGTTAAGTTCTCTACCTGTGTTAGCAGGAAGCCTACTTGACAGATACTTTACTGTATTTAAATTTGGGACTCAATTAGAGGTCTCTGAACAAGATTTTCTGTCCTGAGATGATCAGTCAGTCATACCAAGTGATCTGATTGCCTCCTCTGGCCGTAAACTAAGAAAGCTAAGACTTGAACAAAGAGTCCCCATTAGGCTTTCAGCACTATAAACAAAAGTTTACTTCATTTCTAACATTCTTTTTGCACCAAAGGAAAACATAAGAACTGTTAAGAACACACATTGCATAACTTGACCAACAACCACCATTAGGCCAAAGCCTTTCAGACAATGCTTAGAACTGTTGCATCCCACAAAATATTGTATTTGTTATGCTGTAACACTGGAGAAATACATCATCTGTGGAATCAGAGTTGAACAACAGCCAGGAAAATAGTTTGAATTTCATTAAATAGGCAGAGCAGAATTACCTTTGATGTTGCTTCAGGCGCAGTGCTTATACTTCCCAAATAAACAGACTGATACTCTGTAAAATATGTTACCACTATCAACGGAACTAACCTAGTTTTAACCATGGTTATTAAATTATCTTAATTTTTTTCAGATTCATTTAGGCTGAAGAATTACAAAATAGCTACAAAATCTTAGAAACACATTGCTTTCATATTTTAAATATTTCCACATTATTAGGTGTTGTCATCTGGGAAAACACCAGACATGGTTATGAAAAAACAGTCTTTTACAGAAAATTAAAATACCATATGATACCATTCCCTGTAATTCCTGGTCTAAGGTACTAAGAAGTCTCAATTTTGATCTATCATGTTACTACTCATGTTAATTTCAGCCTAAGCACACCTCTGAGAAAAGGAAGCAATAGGAGGTCTTGTTATAATTTAATACCTTTTTCACTTTCCTAGCAGCAAGCGCTGTAGGAAAGTTAAGCAAATTTTTTGTTAGGACTATGAGACTGAAATATTAAGAAGAAAATATTTTTAATGCTAAGACCATCAGGTTGCTCTTAGGCAACAAAGTAGCTGTTAAAGCAATAGCTATTTTCGAAGGTATCAGAGTTTTAGCTTATTAGGATGTTATAGAAGTTAAAGTATACAGATAATGTCACTATTACTTAGATACATTAAGCTAGCTTCAGGAGTGCAGAATTGTTGGGTGTTAGAATGGCAGGCAGTCTATTCAGTACAGCTGGTCTTGGATACAGGGCATGTGTTAGAACTGATGTCAAGCATCCATGCAGTGCAAGCAAAACAGTGCCGGTTAAGTGTAGACACTGTAACCCAGGGTTGTTATCCTTTGATGTTTTTGACACAGGTACAAAGAACAAGACTGCACAACAGTATATGCAGTGGCAAAAGTCAGACAGTTTGGGGATCAGGCACATACAAAACACACCTTCTATGCCATCTGGCTGTCTTCCCTAGCAGAAGAGAGCTCTGGATATCAGAGGGGTTTATCCCACAGTTACTTTCTGCATCAACTGTTCCATAAAACACCTATTAGTTTAGAGTGCATGAAAGAAGAAAGATGCATAAAGACTATTTCTTTTCTCTCAGTTCCACACAGAGAGCTTTAACAATTCATTTTTCAACAATATCCAAGTTAAACTGTCTGCTGGCCTAGTTCACAGTACTTACTGCAGAATCCAAATAGATGCAGAGGAATCTTCCTGCATTTCCTAAGACAAGTCCACTTTTATTCTTTAGGAAGACACAGAGTATCACATTGCCAACAAGTCTGAGTCTCAGCAGTAACAGCAAGTTCAGATACCAAGGTCTCGCAAGACATCAGTATCTTTTCAACACACTCTTTGAGTATCAATCATGTAATGATTATAAACTGGTGAAAGTGCCTAGATTTCAGTGAGCTTTCGTTTCTGATATAGTTCACAAAATTTATACCTATTTCTCCATGAAAATTTCCACACTAGGTATAGCACTGCAGTGATCAACAATCATTTACATTTAACTCCAGCACTCTGATTGTCCTAACAATTCATCAATGCTACAAACTACTGACCTTACCCTAAACCCATCTGATTGCAGGCCAGTTGGCTTAAATTTTCTTGCCACTCATCAGCACAAACATAGTTATCAGCAGCTGACCTGTGAATGGTCAGGAACATCCAGGAATTCATGGTTTCAGACAGGGTAACTGCAAAGAAAAAGAGGAACAACTTCACTATTATTTCACATAGTTAGTTTTATAAATGGCATACTGAAAACATACATTTAAAAGAGTTTTCCAAGATGCTGGCACTTTCACTGATGTTTTATGTTCAATAGCTATGTAATTTAAAACCAAGGCAACTATGGCTATTAAAACCTTGCTAACACTGAACAGCATGAGGCACTAAGCAACAAAAGCATCTTGAGGATTAGAATAAACCAGAATACTCTTGATGCACCAGCACAGGTTCACATGGATTTCTGATAGCCTTAATCTTGTTAAATGAAGTTTAACCACACAAATAGTCCAACTAAAATCACTAAAGTAATTTGTGAGGTGAATGCAGATTGGCATAAGGGTGATACCATCATTTGACTCTCAGTAAAATGCAGTATTCCTGCTGTAACAATATGTGGGTGCAATGAGAGAAAGAAAAAACAACTACTGCTTACAAGAAAGATCATGACCATTGCTTCTCTGTTAATCTGTTTATAGAAGTGTGTGAAATGTTTTTATTACATAAATGAAATTTAAAATGGTCCAAAATTGAAGTTGTTGTGGTGAACCCATGACAGAAGTTTACATCCCTCCTTTTCTAGGATCCCTTAAAAGAGGTTGGGTTGTGCATTTCTTCCCTTCATACAAACTAGTTTTAGTTTAGCTGTTTCTGACTTTTGCTTCAATAATAACAATCTTAATACTGTTGTTAAGCATTTTTCTGATATGCTGAAAGCACTCTGCTGCTCTCCACATGAAAAAGATACATATTAATCCTAGATTACTCATTTTCAAATATACATTTCTAGAATAGTTCTTCTTTGTTGCATACGTTTTATTAATTCTGTTGTCGTTTAACATTCACAGAATCATAGAATAGTTAGGGTTAGAAAGGACCTTAAGATCATCTAGTTCCAACCCCCCTGCCACTGGCAGGGGCACCTCACACTAAACCATGTCACCCAAAGCTCTGTCCAGCATGGCCTTGAACACTACCAGGGAAGGAGCATTCACAACTTCTTTGGGCAACCCATTCTGGTTCCTCACTACCCTCACAGTAAAGATCTACTTCCTTACATCCAATCTAAACTTCCCCTGTTCATACAATGTTAAGTGTTTTTAAATATTCAATATGAAAACAAAATATTTGTTTCTATAAGCCACAGTACACCTTTTTCCAATATTTAAAATTATATACAAAGCATCTCAAATCTTAGTAATATAAACTATCACCATGTACAAAAATACACATTAGCTCAGTGAAATCGCAAGAGGACATACTGCCACTTTGCAAATTGCTTTTTTTCAGTGTATTTTTTTTTGAAGTCCACATTTATTTTTATTTAAAGATTTATTTAATACTTTCAGTGTATTATTTTAACAGCACACAAAATCATGATACCTGATCTGACTGTATATAGCAACAGCAGGATACATCACTGCAGGTTTTTAGCCAGTGCAAAGGGGACCTAGTAGAACTATCTTCTTCTCATAAGCTCTGAACCTCCACCATTTGAGTGAGTGGGAATTTCAGTTTTCACAAGTACAGAATTAGGGCTTAGAAGTTTTGCCCAAATGAATTCTACATCTGAACATCCTACTCTCCTATCCACAATGCTTCAGATTTTACACACCATTTACGGGTTCTAGAAGTTCTCTGTCAAGTCATTGTTCTTATATCTTTGCATTGTGACACTTCACATTGAGCCTTTCCTTTCTCTTTTGCCCACTTCCTTGCACGCTTTCCCAACCTCAACCCAGTCTCCCTTTGTTAATGAAGGGAGCCTCTCTCCACTACTGCAATTGTATTCTAAATGAAATCACCAGTGAGCACTACTATCACTCAAACACCGCTTCTAGGCAGAGCGCACCATGGTGGAAACTTACCACAGTCCCATTCATCTGAGCTGTCACTGCAGTCTGCTTGCCCATCACACCAGAGCTCACGTGGCACGCACTCATGATTGGCACATTCAAGTTCACTGTCTTCACAAAATGCTGCAAGGACATGTTTCATACTGAGAAAGAAATCATCAATGTGAAGCTTACACTGAGACTGAAAGAATGAGGAGGAGGGTGAAGGTAGGCACAGATCAGATTTATGGTGCAAGACAGTGAGACAGATCTGCAACAAAATTCAGGACAGACATCGCTGAGGTAGAAGGTGGTTGCTGCTGCACAGTGACAGAGGGTACCACAACTCAAAGAGGGGTGCCCGGAAATTGCAAGATCTGTGATTACTTTGTATCACTTGTGGTCTTGTCACATGAAATCTGCCTAAGCCTCCCAGAAGCTCCAAGTGAAAATACTGCGCTAAATGCTTTTGAGGAGACTTCCTCATGTTCTTGAAAAAGTATTTTACCGCAATGCGTACGTATTTCCTTTCATCCACAGCAAATGTGTATTCACTTTTGGATCCCCCTTTGCTATTTAAAATATCAGAATAATTTTTATCTCCACTTGAGAGATGGGAAACTGCTGTACCGACAGACATGTTCCAGTTCACAGTTGATCACCAGTTGGCAACGTTAGACAGGGATTTCCTGAGTCTCTTTCCAATGCTGGAACCACAACAACGTCTACAGCATCTATACTGCCATACAAACCAAGGACTTGCAACACTAGTATAGAAAATGTACTCCACAGTGAAAACCATAGACAGAGAGCAGGCAGTGCTGCCTACTCTGATAAGTGATCTGCCTGGCTCTGGAACAAAGTGCTCAAAACCAGAAAAAGCTCTCTGCCTCCCAGAGAAAGCGTATTGCAAAAGCTGGGGAAACTTCTGCCATTTTGAATATTCAAAGCCTGACACAAACTCAGAGAGGAAATCCAGCCTGATAATTATAGACTAGCTTAACATAAGCCCTCATCAAATCTCTTCTCTGACATGATCTTAGTGTGTGAACATGAGCGAATCACTTTAATACCACCTGCCCTTGTTTATATTACAGCACACAGACTGCTAGGAAGTCAAATGGCATAACCTTCACAATAAAAAGCAGATTAAGAAATGTTCTGTGAGCTGCCTCTCTGCTAGGGTAGATCTAGGGATATATACAAGCTAGCAGCTGTTTTGATGAGTATATTCATATGCCCCATATAGCACATAAAATGTGCCTACTGTCTCGTCCCTGCCAACAGAGCTCCAGAGACTTGGAAGAATTTTTTCTTTAAACTGTAAAGCTATATCCTACAGTCCCAGCAACACCACAGAAACATTGGGATTGCCCAGAGAACTGAAATTTCAGCTTTCAAACAAATTTACCAAGATTCTCTTCTCTCTTGTGCAGGCTGAGTGTCACTCAGTATGTCTCTGCTAGTTCCTTGCCCTGGGAACATGCCCACACACCAAGTTTCCTCAAAAGAAGAGAATTTGGCATACCACTAATATATTAATGAAAGTGAAACTAACATTTCACAGCATCAACTCCCAGCTTCACAGGCAGGGTAGGAGCCTGCAAAGTAGATGCTGTTTGCAGCTCCTTCCACCTACTCCCAGCCCACCGGTCAGCTGCAGAAGCACTGGTCAGAACCAGAATGCCAGACAGCTCCCATAGTGGACCAGCAGGCCTACCACACACTGTCAGCACTTTGAGCCAACACACACTGTGCACATGGGCAGTATGTTCACAACGCTAGTGTACCATACTAAATTCTGTATCTCTGATATTTATCATTGTTTGGGTTGCAGAAGCCAAGATGCTGTCCTGTGGAGCCAAGTGGGGAAACAGAATCTAAGCAGGGAGACATAAAATTTTCTGAAGAACACATCAGAGCAAAAATCAAGTGAAAATCAAGGAAAAAAGCAGTGAGCAGTTATACCTACATGAAATAAAATTGAAAAAAAAAATGGAAAAAGTAGTCAAGTTACAAGGAATAAAGAAAAGAATCACAAAGACACAAGAAAAAGGAAGGAGAGGGAGAAAAAGGAGAGAGTACCAAAGTGACCAAGGAGACAGAAAGCATCCAAGGATGTGAACAACAGATGACACAAGATTGGGAAAGAGATACATTGGTTCCATAGAAAAACTGAAAAGAAAACTGAGGGAGTGACTAAGCCTTTCTGTTGGTAAAAAAACTTTTTTACTTTCCTTTATTTTGCACCCAAAGATCCCCACAATATGGTCAGTACTTTATGGGACTAAGAAACTGGGTAAGTCCTTACAGCAGTTCTTTTCATCCATCATGTCAGGGCAATCTGGGAAACCATCACAGATCATGGTGTGCTTGATACACAGCTTCTTCAAAGGACACTCCCAAAGACCCCTTTCTATACAACCTAGAGGAAGAGAAGCACAGTTTTGAAACACTTGCATGGAATATCAAATCCACTTCTTTCTTCTTTCTTAATAATCCTGAAACACCCAAAATACTTTCACTTCCCATATAAATTTTAAAAGGTATCAAGAATAGTTCTTAATAAAGAAACTGAAATAATATTGTCACAGTGTGCACTGGGTAAGTGGGTATAAAATGCATAACACTTCACAGTTCTTCAGTGCTTTTAAAATATTATGCTACACATATCTACAAGTAATGGTTTAGGCATTAGCTCAATTAACTCAAAACCCATACACCACTATTCTTCAAATAGATTTAGTAGTAATGTATAAACTTTTGTAATCCTGGTCTATAGAGTTTTCTTTAAGCTACTGAACATAAAAGGTTTCTTGGTTCCATTATCTGAGACCAAACCAGTTTGAAAAGGTTAGAAAACTTAATGGCTGTATGAATCTTCAAAAGGATTCATTGTCTCTACAAAATCCTGCTAACCAGCCTGGTTTCAAGTGGCTTCTCAAGTTTTATTTCACTATTTATTGCCGTCGACTAGTAAAGCACTTTATTGTGACATCAGTTTAAATACTTTGATGCTCTAATACTAATACACTAACGTCCTGCACATCTGACATTCTGATTTTATAGGAAGCCATAAAAACAGCGTGCTCTTCTGATTAAAACAGATGGCTTGACTTCCTTCTTTGGCTTGTTCTATAGATGATAATACCAGTTTCCTTTTTAATCCAAGCTCTAATTCAGGTGACAACTCCAATAATCCCATATGCAAATAACTAAGATATAAACTCACAAGATTGCATTTGAAGCAGCACCTCTCTTTGCCTGGACTTGGAACTACAGCAGCACATAAGCAGCTCAATTATTAGCAGATATGTTGTTTTCAACAGAATTAAGTACTTTAAAAACATGAACCAGAGAATCACTACTACCTCATATGATTACTGGGAAAATCTACTCATGTTTTAACTGGACCTGAATGTGTGGAGTGGTTGATTTTGCTTAGATTCAAAAAGCCATGTAAATAAATGCTACAGCCCAGAGAAATAAATAGCCTTGATATTTAACAAGTTAAAAATTTTTAATAAATTAAACCCACATAATCAAAAACTTTCTTGGGTATCACCATTTCCAGGTCTCCTTACTGAGGAAAGCTGTGATAACTATTAGTGGAAAATAAATTGAAACCAAACAAAACCTTTACCCCAACAAAGAACAAAGCATATCAGTCATGTTAGGAACTTCATATGAAAATACAATAAAAAAGTTCAAAAATATATAATTCATGAACTTTGCAATTTTTTAGCAGTGTTTCCAATTAATTAAATGCATGTTTACTTTCCCCCTTCATCACATAATAACGTGTTACACTGTGAAGTGTACCATGACTCTCCAAAATTCATCTTTGAGTATAATATAAGCATATATAGAGACAGTTCCTTAGGAAAAGATTCCTTTTACTGAATTCCATGTTCAAATATACTGGCATTTTGCTAGAAGCTATCTATTCTTTGGTGTATTTATATTTCTTCTCTTAATATTTGTGTGCCATATTTTTTTTATTTAATGACAATGAAATTCAAGTGAAAATTGAGATAAGAAAACTTATGTTCATATTTACATCACCCCCATCTGAAACATACGTTCTGGCAAGAGACAGAGATTCACATATGAGCTTATCTTCATTCTTCTTCAAAATATGAAGTTTCCACTTGTTATTCACATATATATTAACCATGCAATTATTATTGTCATTAAGACCACCAGATTTTTCTCTCAACTAAAATATTATAGTTAGAACTCAGACTGGAGAAAATAGTAAAGGACAATATGGTGAGATAGAAAGATGTCCTATCTGGGCACTGATTAACTACTGCATGCGCTGTGGAGATTTGACTGCAGCCGTGCATGTGGTGAAACAAGAACAGCACCAGCTGGGAGAGTTTAAAACCCAGTTCCAGGAATATATGCACACTAAAGATAGAAGGTAACCGGGGACTAGGAGAGATACTAGGAATGATCTTTGTGAGTGGTGGGAATTGCTGTGGAGTAATGAAATAATCAGTGGCTTAGTAGAAAGAGAAGTAGCTCAGGTATCTCCTGATGGTGATAGTTGCCTGGTGTTTGTATTACCTAGCTAAAGTACATATAAAAGGTTTGAGCATTTTAATTTGTGGCTTTTTAGTCTAGAAATTTTCATAGAAAAAGAGTTGTTTTAAAATATGCAAAAATTTACATGTCAAAAACAATACAGTGGTGTAGTTTTGGTTTTTTTACCATAGGATCTGCTCTGTGTTACAGTAGGATGTTTCATATAGTAGAATCATAGGATCATGGAATAGTTAGGGTTGGCAAGGACCTTCAGATCATCTAGTTCCAACCCCCCTGCCATGGGCACGGACACCTCCCACTAATCCATGTCAGTAGATGAGATTTAGTCTGCTGTCAAAAATCCCATGTCTTTTTATTTCCCCCATGGATTAATTTAATTGAATTTCCCTTGGGGAATGCTTTTTCTACATGTGTTTTCCTGATAATGCTACATGATAAAAGAAAGTAGAGTTTGTTAGGGGCTTTTAGAGGCATTTACTCTCACATTCTTGCAAGTAGTTGAGTCAGTGCAGCTTAAGATGTGCTCTGAACTCTGCTGTGGTGATTTAGGTGATCTTCTTTATCTTTGTCCTTGCAATGAATTTCATCAGTGCCTGGTCAGCTATTGTATTATAACTGTATTCCCTTCAGGGGAGTGTGAACCTGGCATTGTGCTAAGGTGCTGGCTGAAACTGGGGGAAGCCAGAGGGTCCTGCTGATTTCCAGCACATGAACCCATAATATCCCACCTCAGCCTACAACAGCTTCATTCATATATGGGAAGCCCTTATCCTGTAACATGCTGAATGCATTGGGCTTTTTTAAGTATGAAAATGTGAACAAGAAGATATCTGTGTGCCTTAGAGAGGGAAAAAGGATTGAAGTGTCATTTACTGGGTGTATGCCATGCTATTCTATAAATTACCCTGGTTTGTAGAGAATATCTAGGAGTGCTCATTATAATAAGATTGTTCCAGAAACCTTCATAAAGGCACTGTCCTTGTTTTCATTACAAATATTTTAATGATAAAGAGCATAATTGGCTTATGTGAGTTTTATTACAGCTGTCAAAAGTTACTCTGCCTGTGGATTTGACAAACAATGTGAGAAAAACAAAGTGTAGGAGAACACTTTGATTCAGTCCTAAAAAAATCTCTGCAAGAGGTGCAAGAAATAGAAGGACAGAGAACGTTATGACAGAGACCTCATAGCAGCCTTTCAGTACCTGAAGGGGGCCTATAGGGATGCTGGGGAGGGTCTCTTCATTAGGGACTGCAGTGATGGGAAAAGGGGTAATGAGTTAAAACTTAAACAGGGAAAGTTTAGATTGGATCTGAGGAAGAAATTCTTTACTGTAAGGACGGTGAGGCACTGGAATGGGTTGTCCAGGGAAGTTGTGAATGCTCCATCGCTGGCGGTGTTCAAGGCAGGGTTGGACATAGCCTTGGGTGGCATGGTTTAGTGGGAGCTGTCCCTGCCCATAGCAGGAGGATTGGAACTAGATGATCTTAAGGTCCTTTCCAACCCTAACTATTCTATGTTTCTATGATAATACAAGTTTTGGTTGTTACAACCTCAATTTGTTCAGTACTCCTCCAGAACCCTATTCTGCTCTCTGCCAGAGGCATTGTCCAGCAGCCAGTAAATTAATAAGATCAACTACAATCAAGCATATTTAATACCATAAGCTCTTTTGACATCTATCGTAGTTTTCAGAAATTATCTTCCTCACACTTTACCGAAGTGCACTTAGAAATCTCACATTCAGAAACACATGTCAAATTCTCTCCCCAAATCCTAGTTTAAATGGCACTAAAGTCTTAGGAGTTTGCTCACATGGGTGAGATTTCCCTCACAAAGACCATGTGAAAGTATGACAGGGATTTTTAACAGGAAGAGACAGTGGGTGCTGAATACAGCTTTATGCTGCATGGGCAGTGCACACCTTAGACTCTTTGGGCTTTTCTACCTCACATTTTTGACCAGAGTAGCTTGAGCCTTCAAGAGCTGTAGTCTTTTCCAGTCTGTTCAGGGCAGCACTGTGAAGTTTTTTTTCCATGCCTGTGATTTAAGTCACTTCAAATACATGGGTTTCAGTTTAAATACTGGGCTGACATTTCATGGTATAAAACCAATTTCAAAGGATAAATCTACTAAAATGTGGGCTAGCCATTTACACACGGAAAGATCATCAAGTTTTGATTTTGTCCTGCACCCATAGAATACGAATGAGTCTGAGACAGTCACTTCTGGAGCTCTACAAGGACGTTCTGTTCTTCAGTAAGTGTTAACCCCTGGTCAATGTAATGTCACTCTGACAGTGGTAATTGCCTAGCAGATACAGTCCTCTATATTTATAGAAACTGATAAGAATTCTGCCGATTGCTAGTGACATTCTGTCTAGACTGTAGAGAGAGGGAGAGATACACTCGAGAAATTAATGTCATGTATTAGAAGAATATTTCATATGTTAATGTCTAGGAGAATAAAATTATCTAAAAGACACTTAGCAATTACTGTTCTAAGGAGTTAAGAACAGATAGCAATGAAAAATATTTGGCAGGGAGGACAATTGTGACAATTTATTCAAAGGTAAAAAGATGACAAACTGATCACCGTGATCATCCGCTCTGCCTTTCCTTTACAACACAAGCAAGGGACCTAATATTAGATTTTGCTTCAGTGAACATACTTTTTGTTTTATTTTTGCAAGGGGATGGGAATGGGGCAGAAAGAGGACACACAATACAAGTGTGATTTCAAAACTCCCAGATATTGAGAATACATTGTACCTTAGTGATAGGGAACACCTTGGTTACTCCAATCATAGAAACAAGACACTTTTTTAAAAACTAAACATTATATAGAGCTGTCAAGCTTGAATTTTATCCTTGCTTTAGCTTTCAGGTGTTGGATCTTATTTTATTTTTGTGAAGTTGAGTCAAAAGTCTTTCATTGCCATGGTTTTGTTGCTCACAAACTGCTTTCATCTTAGCCTGCTCTCTATTAAAAAATAAACAACAGGTTGTGCACTCTGCTGGAATGTTTTCCAGTCCTTTACTCACATTTATATCCTTTGTCTAAACACTTAGTGATTTGTAAGTATTCTCTTGGTCCCTAGGAATGCCAGGCCATCATACAGAACTGTAAAGAGGCTACACCTTAATCACCTAAAGACAGTATAAACTTCCTTCTCAAAACAATCCTGCCAGCATATACAAGGATAAATAGTGACTAGGAGGTTTTAATACATCTCCTGGATTTAAAAGTCAAAAGCATCTCCACCATAAGTAAATTCAGAAATATCCTGAAAAATAAACTTTGTGGTTGACACTTATTCCTTGTACTTACAGCTTGAGCTTGACCAATCTGAAAAAAAAACATGTAATTCTTGCAGTACAGAATCCACTTCAGTGACAGAGATATTTTGTTAACACATAACAATGAAAACATTACTGTGCATAAATTTAAAAGCATATTAAAATTATAATTAAAATTATATTTATGATTTCAAAAATTAAACTGCCAGGAAGCTACCCTTTATTTCAGTAGAACCTCCATCAATATCAAAAGAATTTGATCTGCAGCACTTTTTTATCTTGCTTACTAAAGGAATACTCAAATGTCATGGAATACAGTTGGCAGAATCTAAGTGATCAAATATCGTAAATTGGGTCGGCATTAAGCAAGAAGGATGCTTGTTGAAGTATTTGTGCTGCCACCAATCTTAAAACAAAACAAACAAACAAAAAAAAAAGACAAAAAAGAAAACAAACAAAAACCCAAAGAAAAAAAAAACAACAACAAACACCACCTTCCACTTTCAAAAATTAATTTTTTACAGAAAAAAAAAGGCTTATCCTCTGAATTGTCAAATAACCAAAGAGAAAATAAAACTTGTCTTCCAATGCTGCAAGTACTCTTCATTTAAAAGATCCAACTCATCAAATATATTTACCACAGCTATCCTCATCGCTACCATCCTCACAGTCAGCTTGACCATCACATCTTCTGGATGCCAGGACACATCTCCCAGAACGGCACTTAAAGTGACTAGGTGAACATTCTGTCAATGACAAAGAACAGGGAGAAATGAGAGTTCATAAACTCCAAGCTAAATCATCATGTGGGTACTTTATCACAGCCTCTGTTTCAGAAGGGTGAAAGACAGGAATAGAAAGTTTGTGCAACACTAAACTAGAACCATGTAGCAGACAACACACAGCAATAGCACTCTGTATCGGGTGAAGCAACATTTTGCAGAGCTCTCCCTCACGTTACCCTCTGTTGAATTTCAAAGCTTTGCCAAATAACTGGTGCACAATGTTACGACTGTGGGCATGGATCTTTTAGCTACTTTCCTCACAATGGTGGTCTTGTCTGAAGCGGAAATAGATAATGCGATGTGTTGAAATGTGTATAAGAGTTCCCCAGGACAAATATGTATATATTGGCAATAGTGTGGCTACTTGAATTAATAAAACCACCTGTAAATGTCCACTAAATTAATTAACCATTGCTTCTGCCTCACTTTACAAGATACCATTTTGAGAAAGCTTTATTTAGATGGTTTTGAAAAACCCACTCTTTTTTTCACAATATACATGTCAATGACTTTGATGCACAACTTCTATCATATGTTCCTTTTTTTTTTCCCCTTACTGCAAAATCTCTCAGGTATTTCATACCAAGTGGTTCCTTGGGTAAATTTTATCATTCAATAAAGAATTGTACCAAAAATATCAATGAACAGAGGAGCGTAAGAAAAAAAAAAACAATCTAATAATAAAAGGTATGTGAACTATTCTGCTAACATTTAAGACTAATTCACTATGAAAATAACTAAGTTGACAATACATACTGCCTTGGCTTCAGCATGGACTTTGATTCAGCATGGACTGGAAGTAATTCAGCACATTGTAAAAACTGTTGATTAAAGCTCAAGTTGCAAAATCACTTATATTTTGTAATCCTAAACATTTTTATTGCTCTCATGAGTTGATTTATTATCTCTGGTTTGGTTTAGTTTAGGGTTGTGGGTTTTTTTCCTAGCAATGTTAAGATTCTAAACTTTCCAGGGAAGAATTTCTAGGCAGCACTGGTAGTCAGTGGGAATCTGAATGAATCAACATTAAGCAGTAAGTAAACTCAAAAAAACCCTCTCGTAAGAGCCCTTAATGAGTTACACTGTTTCTAATTGAATGCCACCCACCCCCTTTTATTTTTATTTATTTTCCAGAAATATCTATTTCAGTGCTAAAATAACGACTAAGCAGTCAATCCATCCATCAGGCAGAGTACCTCTAATTAAAGTGAGATTGTTGTAAGTGGCCAGAATCTGTCTCAAGAAATGGAACACACTTGTCCCATATGCAACAGTATATTTAAAATATAACCATTATGTTATATTTCAAAACCAAATGATATAATAGCACAGAAAGGTTTAAAAGACATTCAACACCTGAGAAAATTAAATCGCATCATTTTTCTGTAATTCATCTTGTTGTGCCACAATCTTACTTCTCCTTCCCTACACAGTGCTGTGCAATAATGGATAACTCCTTTCAGTCAGCTTGCTGCTGTGGAGGGAAGTTATCTCTTTGTCTCTCTAAAAGTGCCACAATAGAGGATTTCATTACTATGGTATTACACCTCTTTATAAAATTCACACAGTGATATCTGTGCAAATGGACTTTGTTTGAAGAAATAGTACTGACTGCTGTATATGCTTCACTGTTTTTTCACAATTCCTTCACTACATCTTAGCTAAACTGTAGACAAAGCAGCTTTTACCCATTGCTTTATCTGAGCAAGAATGAGGCTCTTGAAAGACCATCATCACCATGTAGTGAGCAGAAGAGTGTGAACTGAACAATATCAGCATACTGTAGACACTGTAGCACACCCCATCTCACTACTTAGGCAGCTATTTTACTGTCATTTTGGAAATGAATAGAAAAGGCATGTCAGAATCACCACAGATCCCACATCTGATAAAACATGCAAAAGGAAAAGATGCACAGCTTCTCTCTTCATACATACAAACGATATCTAGAAGCACTTAAGGCAATTTCATTCTTTTGTTCCATGTTTGCATCCACCCACAATGATTAATATTATGGTTGAATGCAACCCTATAATTTGTCAGTTGCTACTGAAGCTGAGTTAGAAAAATTCTACAGAAGTTCCCCCAAAGGAAAACCAAGGGCAAAGAATAGCTGGGAAAGACACATTACAATATTTTTCTGAGAGCTGTCATGGGGCTCAGCTTTTTAAGATTGCCACAAGTCTGTCTCCTGGTTAGAAAAGCATTATTATAACATCTAAATAGGTTAAAAAGTGAAGTACAAACAAAAGCAAGCACTAGGTGTGGTGTTAGTAACATCTCAAACACTGGCTTTCACAAATTGAGGGTAACTGATCTCTCCTTCAAACAAACTTCTTATGAGAACTTCCTCCTTTCTGCAAATTGTAAGAATTCAAATTCCCTGAAACCTGCTTTGGAATCATTTCCACAGTTTTAAATACTATAAATTAAAGAAGGGGTATATAAAAAAATCAGTGCTTCGGGGAACCTAATTAAATCATTAATTTCCTGGTCTATGTATTTATAGAAGTTACCTTCTACACCTTCATCTGGTGTTAGACAAGTTTCGTTGCCTGAGTTCTCATCTGGAAACTGAGTGCAGTCAGTATCTTCTGGCCACTGCAGACCTACTATCCCAAGCACAGATTCACAGCGTTCCTTAGACTGTACACATAAAGTTCTGAGGAGAGAAAGTGGAACAGCACAAAGTAACTGAGCGAAAGTCTTACAAATTCCCAGCTATTAGAAGTTAATAATCCTAGCCAAAGTTAAAGATGAAGATCAAGGAAGAATCGGTTTATCAAATTTTTTAAATTAAAAAAAAAAATCGAAAGATATGTTAGAACCATAAAATTCTAGAATAGTTAGGGTTGGAAAAGACCTTAAGATGATCTAGTTCCAATCCCCATGCCATGGGCAGAGACACCTCACACTAAACCATGCCACCCAAGGCTATGCCCAACCTGGCCTTGAACACCGTCAGCGATGGAGCATTCACAACTTCCCTGGGCAACCCATTCCAGTGCCTCACCACC
>JASSUY010037693.1:0-20981 GCA_032466535.1 Forpus xanthops | reverse complement strand
CAGAGTGAAAATATCCAAATAATTAAATGTTTGATAATTAAATGTTAAGGGTGGTGAGGCACTGGAATGGGTTGCCCGGGGAAGTTGTGAATGCTCCATCCCTGGCGGTGTTCAGAGCTGAGTTGGACATAGCCTTGGGTGGCATGGTTTATTGGGAGGTGTCACTGTCCATGTCAGAGGGGTTGGAACTAGATGATCTTAAGGTCCTTTCCAGCCCTAACTATTCTACGATTCTATGGTTATATGTAAAGAAGGAAACAAGGCTTTATTTATATAGAGTATCCCATTCTTACTAAATTCAGCAGATAAAGTTCTCCTAAAATTGCCAGTGTTAATTCCTTCTCTGCTGTTAATTTTAAAACCTGCTGTAGACATCAATGTTTTGCAGATACTTCTTTAAGACACCAGTAGATGTCTGCATATAAAGAAGAAAATGAAATTGTTTTTTGCTGTGAGATGGAAAATCACCTGGAAAATTCTCCTGCTCTGTGTGCAAAATACCAGCGAAGCATTTGTGTGTTTCAGTGTTACAAGGCAATATTCAGAGTATGAATGATGCCAACCAGTCATTGATTTGTTTCTCAAATGATTCTTTTAAAGAAGTGTTTCAGTTTGAACAACCTAAAGCAGGCATAACTGTTTCCTTCTCAACACTCCTATGCTAGCTTTCTGACAGCTATCCACGTAAAAGCTTTATCTTTGGTGAGTGGGTGGTAGGGAATGCAGAAATCACAGGTTAATGCACAAATGATGGGGGGCCTTTTGCGTGTGTGTGTTTGTTGACACTCTAGCATCCACCTTCCCACGAAGAGCCTGTGGTCTAAGCCACATAGATCACTTTAGTCATATACTTGAGAAGGGTGGGCTTCAAGAGTGCTGCAAGTTCAGCTTGGTCAGAGTTAGATCTGGGACTATCCCTCTGTGACATAATGTCAATAATCTATGCACCAACTCTGCCAAATCTCTCTGTCCTCTGCTTAGAAAGAGTTGATTCCACAAAACCACCTCATAGATGCCAAGTTAATTTCTTTCAACCCCTGTGCTAGAGTCAACTTTCAAATGGACTCTACGGCAGTTTCCTTTAGCATTTGCTTCAGTTGGCCAAGGCTCTGAAGTGCTCTAGAAAGGCTCATGTTTCCTGGAGATTTAAAGTTTCTCTTTACTTCAGTCACCTGAAGCTGTGGTTTTCAAAAGTGTGTATTTCTAGCAAAGTTCATGTTGATGGCTTTCAGTTATCATAAAATCATGGAAGCATAGAATATTTAGGGTTGGAAAGGACCTTATAACCCATAAGATGGCAATAACTGCAGGTAGGGTAGAAAACTATTAGAATATTACTTGCAATATGGTAGGGTTTCCCAAACAGCAAGCAGCTGAGGCAGTGTATCTTTAGAAGTTACTTCTTATCAGCTGAGACAAGTAATAGACTGCCTGTGAGCTCTTAGTCTATCTCTGAAAATCAAATAAGAAAAGTTACTTAATCACAGACTTCATAAAAAAGCTCAGCATAGTTTGATGGCTCCTCTCCTGTGGTTCCTATATAGAGCCAGTCTTTCACATTTAAACTGTAACATCTGTGGATTTTAACTGGGAAGAGTTCAATGAGGTCTGTTACCAAACTGCCCAGTCACTGGAGCACGTGTAAATGGTTTTGAGAGCAGTGTGTTACATACACACTTCAGTTTTGAATCTATGGTATTGGATTCCTAAGATAGCAGTGGTATCTCTACTGTAAATAAAAGGTGAGACTGATTCTTCATATTTGGAAGTGGGGGTAGGCTGATAAGTTTCAAGTACTATGTGTCCAGTAAATCCAGACACTTGAAACCTAGGGAAACACCACAGGAGAGCTTGTTCTGGGCTCAGTACATTTATATTTTAGCAGTAGCCAAAAGAAAAAGAAGCCTAGCAGTCAGTTCAGGTGTTCTCTTATGAACAAGTAACTCTCTGATTAAATACCACCTGAAAACATCACTTTTAGAACAAGATCATAGCTGTGGGGAATCAAAGAAAGCTGTTCTGTTGACTTAGATTGCATGCTTGAGCTCAATTCCTGCTGTATTTAATCTGTGCTTCCCTCAGCCATAGGCAGGGGTAGGGAGCAGCGCTCATAAAGTACTATTTCTTCAGGCCTACAAGGTTAAGGAAGGAAGATGGCACATCTGTAAAGGAGTATTACAAAAAAATACTAGGAAAGCTTTGAGTGTATAGTGTATTTATTTCATACTGTGGATAAATGCTATAAAAATTTAGTGGCATGTTTGGGCTCTGGTGGTTCTCAAGTCCTTCTTAGCAGCCCTTTTAATGTACAGCTGGTGGAAACCCCAAAGATGAACCCTAAGGTTTGCCTCTGTGTGCATACACTTACACAGTTACATATAAAATGCCCTCTTTGTATTTTACTGTTACTCAGCCTATTGCTGTTATGAACAGTGATGGATTCTGCACGGATCATGCTTCCTAACAGCTAAAGAGTATCTTTTGTCATGGTATTGCAGGATGGTTTGGAAGCAAATACTAATATCAGCTGTTCCTGTGACTGCTTGCTGTATGAGTCTTGTCCAGTAAGCTTGAAATGAAGTAGTATATAAACATGCCCTTTCCCTTAGGTGCTTGCTGAAATGTTCAGCTGCTTTCATAAAGAGAGACAAGTGTATCCAACTGGGACCCATTCAGGTGACACATTGCTTTTTCTCTTCCATTAAAGACAATATATGCTTTAGTACTAAACACTGTTTAAGGAAACTTTCCCGTGGAATAGATGCTGCTTTCATTTCCTTCCCAAATATTGATTTTATTGGGATAGTTTGGTTTTGTTTTTATCAGAGACACTGCTTCTCTTGTATGCACTTATTATTCCTTACCTAAATCTCAGTGTCATAAGGATTATATGAAGTAAATGCTTAAAAAAACACCAAAACAAAACCAAAAACCCATCTCCTTGCTGTTTTTCTCCAGTGGGTTACATTTTGAGATTTAAGGATATATAAAGGGCACTTTAAATCAAATCCCAGGTTCTGGAGTGCTATACAAAGCATGCTCCCTAGGCACAGTATTTCTTCACAAGAAAATTTATTCCATCTACTTAAATTCCATCTGTAAACAGATTTCATTTCTGTTTGCATTATGCTTTCATTTCTCTTTTAAAATATAATTTCCTTTGTTCCACACATAATTTAAATCAAGCCACTATTAGAAAACAGCAGGATGGCACATAACTTCATTGTCTATAACAGTCCCGGTATAAATCTTTAATGTATGTGCAAGGACTTAGGCAAATAAGGCCTCAGAGGAAAGGCTGGCTATTTGCATAGGAGAGGGTTGCTCACAAAGGTGAATGTTTGCAGGGTCAGGACCTCTTGTGCTTCTTTCTTGGTTTTGGTCACAAACAGCGTAACTTTTGCAAATGAAAGTAGCAGTAGATTCCAGAAACATTCTCAATATACCTTTTACAAAAGCCCTTTAGGTTCTCATCCAAAGCTGGGAGGAGTCTTCTCATTGCCTTCCACAGATTTGGGAACAAGACTCAAAGCAGCAGGCAGCTGGGGAAAAACTCCTTTACAGATGCAATTACGGATTAGGTTTTTTTTTTCTTTTTACTTGCTATTACCAACCTGTTCCCATTCTTCAGGCAACTCTTTAAAGAACTCATTACGAAGATGTGGCAGAAGGAAAACTGTCTGAAGTGACAGCAGGTGTTTTCTGAACGGGAGAATCTGCTGCTTTCCAGAAAATATCCGTACTGAACGAGGAGAGCTGGAAATGCTGTAATGGTGGGAAAGAGAGTGATGCTACTCATTCTCAGGGTGCTGACCAAGTACAGCACATGAAAAGAGACAGAGGAGATCTGTCTGAATACTTTTGCAGTTGAACAAGGGTGGATCAGCTTTACTCCAGTATTTCCTTCCTGGCTGCCTTTTGTAACTTGCAAAACTGCAGTGAGATTCGGTAAACTCAGCAGGAGGATGCAATCCAGAAAATAGTGTTTTCTAGTGGTTTGCAGATATGAACAGTAGAAAATCCTTCTGTTTCTCTCCCTAGGAAACACTCCCAGCATGGCAATTAGTAGCAAAAAGAAAAACGGTGTTTTGTAAGCTTGCTCTTTTAAATAGAGAGGTTCTCTAACTATTAAGCTTGCATATGCAGTATATGCAGTGAGGTTTTTGGACCTCTGGTGGGATTACCATGCAAGGTCTCAAATTCCTTTTTATAAAATATTCTCACATGCTTGTAGATGAAATTTATGAAGCACAAATCCTAAAGAATCCCCCAAAATGAAAGACAAAAAGAATCCAAATTTTAGAGTTCATTCTTTTTGCTTTGGTTTATCCAAGTTCCATGACTTTGAGTAGTTATGATTTGTCATTATTTGGACTTCTAATAACGGGAGATGCTTTTCTGACAAGATCTTGCTGACAAAAACTAGCTCCTTCTGTGTTGCGGGCTAAGAGCTCCTCTTCTCTTCAGTCCCACTGCTTTTCTTTGTCACTGATGAGGCTTCAGGCTTATGGCTCCCACCAGGCTTTTTGAAAATCACTGTTGAAAGTGAGCAAGTGCTGCTCTGCTACTTTGATGTATTCCCCTCACTTCCTCCTTAAAGAAAGCACAAGGACCCCAAAATGACTTGTGACAACATTAAGTGCCACCAAGTGAGGTAGAAAAAGATTATCTATTATTCTAGCTGAACTATGGTCAGACTGAGGGCTGAATTTTAAACTCACCTAATGAAATTCCAGAACAATTCTACAACTTATTGTGTGATAGAGTTTTTTGGTATTATTTGGTAAGAAGTTATAGATATATTGGTGATGCTGACAGAGTGAGTGGGAGCTTGAATTTGAACATAGAAACAAAAATTGGATGGGTGACATCAGATGCTCTGGGAACAGTTTGTAACAAACTTAATGTGTGATGCAGCAAATTCTTGAGTAATCATGAAATCAATCAGATGGGGCAGGGAGACAAAGTGAAGGCCTTTCTACCAGATAATACAAGTTTGCTTAAGGCATGTGGTTCTTTACAGCCAGCAGCACTGATTTAAAGTAGAAGCAAAGCAATAAGAGAAAATCTGTGGTTTGTGATAAAAAGGAATAAATCGTTTTTCTATTTGTAGGGGAGGAAATGTGAGCATCTGTGTTTTCAGCAACCTTCCGTCTCGTTTCCTCATCTTTCCCTCTGAACAAATTACTGACCCTGGGGATGTGTTCTTCCTGTCTAGGAATCCCTCTGTCTGACTGCTATGAATTCAGAGCTTCTGTAGATAGAGGCTTAGTGTCACCAGGGCTAGATGATATAGATTTGAAACTTAAATACTAAAATGATGCTGGGAAAAGATATGTCTCAGCAGCCACTGTTCAAGCAAAACCTTGTTAAGTTCACATGCTGATTCCTCTGTGTTTGTGTTAAAAAGAGATGAAAAGATCATTAAAGATTCCATGAACTAACTTAAGAAGATTCTGAACTGAGCGTACAGCATTTGGAGTCTCCTCCAGATGTTTCAGTGAAAAAGATACTTGATTTGCAGTCTGTCACTGAACATCAAGTTTATAAGGATATATACTTTCATAGTCTTATTTTAGAGTTCAATGTACTCAATTAATCTGCAAAAAAACCCAGATGCCAGAATTCTTGCCTACAGCTTTAGGGAACAGATACAGAAGGTGGAGGAATCGTGCATCAGTTCTTCTGCATCTTCTGAAGGTCAGCCTGCCTTACAGGTGCACTTGAAGTGCCTTGCAAAACATAGAGCATGATCTTTCTGATTCTGATGGGTTTTGTTGTGTAGCTCTGCCTTTTGGACAGCATGTGGAAAAGGCAAGCACATTATTTTTGCCCCTGTTTAAAAGAACAGCTCAGGCAGTAGTACTCAGTCATAGTCCTTTAATCTTCCTTGAACTACTCAATCTTAGTCCTTTAATCCTCCTTGAATACTACTGCACTGCTGCTATACAGACAGTAGGTTCTGGGGCTTTTGTGAGCATGGAAAGTGGAGTGAGTCATTGTGGCAATGTATGAACACTGAACCGTAGCTATTATGGAGTATTAAGCAATTGCCCTTGGTAAGAAGTGATAATAGCAAATAATAGCATATTCATTTTGTTATTGAAAATTGATTGTCTAATATAACTGAAAATCCCAATTAATTTCAATCTTGATGCTCACAGCAGATAAGCATAATGAAGATTCTAAGGGACCTTCTTTCATACATATGAATAAAATAATTATTATGCAGCATATTTAAGTAGGTGACAACATCAGAAAGTCTACCCTTGAATAACAGGAAGGAAGAAAATGACCTTTCTTTTCTACGCAGAAAGGAAGTACTGGCTACGCGTGTGGCATGTTTTGGACATCACTAGTTATAAGGTATTTTTGTTTCTAACACATGACAGCTTTACAGAACACGGTACAAAAATATTTTCATATGAATTCAGCTAAGCTTATCTCTTTGAGAACATGCTGAATTTTGTATCTTTTCACACAACATTTGCTGCACCACTGGTTCCTGGTGCAGCTATGACACACATTTTCACTGTGTTTTGAAATCATGGACCATGTTTATCCATACACTTCATATTCTTTCGTACAGTTTTGTGCTGGAAGCTTTGTCTCTGGGGCTTAAATGAAAAGATGGCACAGTCATTCTTCACATTGTAAGGAAATGCCAGTCCTACAAGTGAAAAAGTGATAGAGATCTAGTGATGTGAATTAGAGTAGTTCAGCATTTTTGAGCAACTATTATTAATTAAATTGACTTGCAACTCATTACTGGTGATGTAGGATAAAATTGGTTAACTTCCTTTTGCGTGTATCTAAGATGGCAGTGCAATAAAATGAACTTGACTTATGTTGCAAGGCTCCTGCCAGGATTACTTAAAAGGCAGGATAAAGAAGTGAAAACATTTGTTTGCAAATATACTTACTTTAGACTGTTGAGAAATTGGATTTTATACTTAATGTTCTCAATTTTAAACTTGACATGAACAATAATATATGGCAGACAATTCCAAGGTTCCAGTTCAGGAAACACATTTTGATTAGAGACTCAGAATTTCAAGAAGACATAAACGCAGCTCTAATCTTTCTTTTCATCTTGTGATTCTTCTTATGAATGCAGTATCTTTCCAACATCAACTCTTATTTGCACTTCTTTTCCTCCCCTCATTTTGTTCCTCAGAGAAAATAATTGTAAAGCAGTAGCTGGTTAAATTACCACAATTACTTTACCTGAAAATGTCTGTTGATAATGTCATCAAAACTGCATGTTCTGAGTACATTCTAGCTATGTGTGAAATTTCTGCTATTTCCTCATAATAGATGAATCAATACTAGGTTTATAATGCTCATCCAGAGATATCTTATAATAAATCTTCATATATTTCAAATTAATTATTGGCTTTCCTGGATGTCAAGATGCAGTTAACGGGAACAGATGACATGCACACAGATCATGACCTGTTACTGGAAAAATTGCACTGATCTTAGGTTCATGTCCTTAAATGAGAGCAACCAGAATACCTACCAAGGTTCACTAACAGGAAGTGAGAAACTGGAATAGAAGACAAGAGGGGAGCAGATCAGAGTCAGATGTGATTCACTCTTCTCATAGATTTGTCTATTTTCAAAGTTGTAGGGCTAATGAAGAGTAATTATAACTTATTAATTTCTCATTATCTTAATGACTGCAACTCAGTAACACCATATGTCACAAGGCAAAAAAGAGAAAATTCTCTTGACTGCAATGTGAGAGGAAATAGCTCTTATCAGCATCTATCAATCTGAAAGAGAAAAGTCTCTAAGACACCCATGTTGCGCACGAATGGAAAGATGCGATAATTTCCAGGGTGTTTCTCGGTGCCATTAGCTATGCTAGGACTAAACATTACATCTATAGCATATTACATCTTTCCTAGCATCTCTGCAAAAACTCAGCAGAAACTAAACTTCATTTGTCTAATTTCTGAGAATTATCCCTTCTAATAAAGTGACACCACAAATTATGCTCAAAACTAAAATGACAGATAGAGCAAAGAGGAAACCTTCTGTTCACTATGTAAAGACTTCCTATACATTTCCCAATAGTTTACAGTAACTAAATAAACCCCAACTTTCAAAAAAACCCATTGAGTTGGAAAATTGAAGACTGCTTCCATTAGCGCTCCTTTACAAGAGATCAATGGCTATTTAATATTGACATTCGACTGAACAACAGGAAAAGAATTCCTAACTTTTGTCACTTGCATGCACTGCTCTCTTAAACATTTATCATGCATTGCCTTAAGAGCTAAACATGCCTGAAGCCCAAAATGGCAGTTACTCTCAAGACGGGCAGTTTGTTAAAGCCAGAGCCTCATAAGTCACTGAGAAAGCTGTATCAAGGAACCAGAGAAATGCAGCTTAATATTGGTCCCTATATTAACAAAGCAAAACCTGCATAGTCAAATTTGCTTTAAATGCTGCACAGAGTTTCTTCCAAAGGCCAAAAATTGTTGTCCAAACTGTAATTTTGCAAACACTTTCTGACTATGTAAAAATCCCTCTTATGACCCAAACTTTAAATCACGCTTTCTCTCTCCTGCCCAGTACAAATAGAAAACTGCTACTGCAGAGTACAGAAAGAGAACACTTGAATCTTTGAAAACCACAGCTATGCTATGGTAAAGCACAGCTTATAAACATTTATCCACAAAAAAAGCATCTGCAATTTCAGACCACATTGAAGAATTTACCTCAAACAAGAAATTAGCCGTTTCTCCTGGAGTCACATTAAAGTATTATTCATTATAAAGACACTCATTCACATAGTTGCAATGTACAGTTTGCCACTATCCAAAGGCACAGACCCTGTAAATCCAGCATTAGAGTAATAGTACAGGAAATAGTTTGCACCTAAGGATAGGAAGCATGTTGTATAATTAAAAAGCACACAAATGAATACTGACATTAAGTTATTAAGCACCACCTCTGTTTAAGCACTGTCAAATATGTCTATAGAAAAAGCTACAAACCTAACAGCACTAGTTCAGCACAGGACCGTACAGCAAGCACTCCCCTGCAATACACACAGCCACACGATGCAAAACGAGACAGTGAGTGTCACTGCATATCAGCTCCATTCCTTCACTTGATTTAGAAACAACAACAGAAATAACCCATGCTCTGATGCTGCTCCCAGACTAGAGGTTGTGTCTCTCCCAGCAAAAGCTGCAAGGCTTCAGCTCCTGATTAACCCAGGGAGCCAGCGCCTGCTGCAATATCCAAGTCACTTACTGCATTGCTTTTCAGCAGAGTGGAAGTGGCTGCTCTTCCCCGGCACACATGGCTCTCTCAGTTGGAGGGTTCTCTGTTCAGCACAGTTCAGCTCCAAAGTCTCTGCATGTGGAGGGTAATTGCCTGTGCTCTGTACTGAGGTTTTCTGGCTGCAGTGACTGCTCACCCTATCCATTGCCTCTGGTGTATGCTAAGTAAGCAATCCCTTGGGTCTTCATAATGAAAGGATGAAGAGTCGCAGCTTTTGAGAGCAGATAAGGTGCTCTGCCGAAAGCCTCTGTGCTTCCTTGGCATTTAAAAGGCAATGCCTTTATCCTGCCTCACAGTTTTTTACAGTGCAAGTTCTTGTATTCTGTTACTTGCAGTCAAATTTTCATCCAAAACCTATTTTTTATGTTTCAGAGAGAACTTGAATTTACAAATTCAAGCCAATGCAGTTTTAAATGTTGAAGAACAAACACTTGCAATTGAACTCAATCTTCTAATTTTCACAAGTGCAAATGCAGGGGAGACATTTCCTAGCTCCAAAACATACTGTACCAGCCCCACTTACACAAAGGGTACAGGCAATAAGCAGCAGCCTTAAACTTCATGGATTAACATCCCAGATTTAAAATGCTTCAAGCACTGCTCTAGTCCTGAGGACAGACTGCCACTCTTGTCTGTTGTCTGTAGAGTCTCTGTCACTGTATGATGGGGTGACTGGTCCTACAGTATGTTGATAGGGTTAGAAATAGCAAGCACTGGTAATGAAGAGACAGAAAGAGGAAGAGCCACAATAAATAATTCCTCATTAGGGATCCTAATCTTTTGACTATGGTGACAAGTTTGACTGTCCCTTTGGGAAGATGTGGGGGAATTCACTTGCTTTCGCTGTAACCG
This sequence comes from Forpus xanthops, assembly GCA_032466535.1. Taxonomy (NCBI): domain Eukaryota; kingdom Metazoa; phylum Chordata; class Aves; order Psittaciformes; family Psittacidae; genus Forpus; species Forpus xanthops. The sequence goes on along the minus strand of JASSUY010037693.1, from coordinate 10,829 downwards.
GCCTGAATGAGGCGTACAGATGAGCAGATTTGTGAAGCCAGACATGACCTTCGAGGGATTCCCAGGAAGAAAGACCCATTCTGGTTCTGTGCTCACCCATCACTCAAGCCTCCTGAGACCTGCCAGTGCTAATGGTGCCTAACTGTGCGCCATCAATTTGTGAAAACCAATACATTGCAGTCCTGCAGGTAAAAATGTGATGCTTTTTCCACACAGGTGCCTCAAACAGATAGCACAGCAATCACTAAGATTTTCTAAAACTCAGCCTTGTGTAAGGTGTTGATTCACTCATCCCCCTTAAAGCTCCTGGGTAGGGGAGATTTTCTCTGCCACTGATGGGAGTATTAAGACCTCATGAGATCAGAGGCAGCATCAAGAGGAGGCTTTAACCCTCTTAATAATGGCTTTGAAATTCCCCGAGGCTGATCATCCTTTCAGATAGCATGGGGAAATCTCAGCCACCCAAAGAGTGTGCCTAATACATATTGCAGGGATATTAATTGGATCTTTTAGAAAAAGGGCAGTCAAGGACAGGCACCTAGGAAGAGCATGTCACATTCTTCCTTTGGAAAGTGTTTTATTAGCTGGGCTTTGGCTTTTTTCTGGAATTTCTATATCAATGCAGCTTTCTACAATGCCCATCAGCATCGGTGGTACTGTACTTATCCTTGTGGTGCTGTGGTTTGTGCCTGTGAAAATGCCAAAGTACTCAGACTGGCTGACAGATGTTGCTGGAAAGGTGCTGCTTTGCACTTGCACATCTCAGAGGAGAGGGGAAACCAGCTCATGATATATTGGTGTCAGTGGGTTTCTATGAAATGCAAAAACACTCCTGAAGGAGCAAAGCTTCTCTTTTTTTCTCTCTTCTGCTCACAGCTGTGTTTAGCACCACAAGGTAACAAATTTGTCGAGTCATAGAAAATAAGAATCAACAAGGTGCCTTGAATTTTAAGTTTGTTTTATATAGAAATTATGTATGAGCTGTGCATCAATTTCAAAATGCAGAGCAGACACTGTCCCTGGCCCAAGGAGTACCCAGTGAAAATGAGACAAAATGGTGCAGATGTGTAACAATCAGGATTGCCATGTGATGATCTTATTGGAAGGAAAGCAGGAAAACCTGGCTGGATTTGAGAGCTGCAGCACTGGTGTCAGAAACAATCAACTCATGCTGAAGGAGCCCAACTTTTGTAGGACCCTATAGAAAGGCACTCAAATTATCCTCTTTAATCCTCTCTCACCCTTTTGGAGTATATTGATCCTTCCAGGAAGTCCATTTACTCTCCTTGGTTGGGGGATAAGCTATAATGGATTTCTTTGAAGTGTGAGTTGGACAAAAATGAGTCAGCACAGTAATTAGGTGTGGACCTTTTCAACATTCCAGTAGACCCCTGCCCTGGCTATAGGCAGATAAGTAGTTATTCTAACAAGCATAATAACCACATGTTCTGGAGCTGTGTTGAGGGCAGAGGGAAGAATTATAGATTCCAATGGATCATTTTCCTCTAGATTTCTGGGCTCCTTGCCTCAGTTCAATAACACAGCAAGCTCTGCTATGCTAACACATCACTTTACTTTCTGCTAGAAACAGTATTTTAAACTCTGAAAACAAAAAGAACCAAGCAACTGATTTACTGGGGATAGGCACAAAGGATGGCAGCATTGATTCCAAGCCTTTTGGAGGCATTTTAAATTTAAAAAGCACAGTTGCACTCCCACTCAAAAAACGTTGAACCCCAAACTCTTTATGCACTCATTTCAATGGAAAATAAATATGTTGTAAAATAGCTATCACATTTAAGGAACAGACCAATAAACACCCTGGAAGTGTGGGGTTGTCAGTTTGTTGTTGTGTAGGGAGGTACCAGCGACTAAGCAGCAGTATTGCACAAGATGATTTAACTGAAGAGCTTTTCCAAGCCAGCTGGAAAGTATATTATATTTGCAAACTGCGATTAAAGAGAACTGAATTTTAACCTTCCTGCTAGGGACACATTAAAGGGCTCATAGTTGACTCTGGATGTGTAAGTTTGAAGAGAGACATATACTGCAGGGTGTTTTTCTGTGAAAAAAGTAAAATAGTTCATGTATGAATTTACTTATTGTAAATTCATTTGTTTGTCATGAATATATAAGGATCTATACAGTAACAATATAGTTGCGTCAATAGACTCCATAAGCTTAAAAGAATTTGGGAGTAGTCTGGATATGCCTTTATTTAATTCCTTTGTGTTATATAGTAAGGACAGGGTTGTTGTGGCTGCATTTAAGAGCACCCGCAATAGCCTGGGATAACTTGTGGTAGCTATTGTACAGCAAAGTGAAGGGTATGGCTTGGCCAAGGGGCAGCTGAGCTGGAGGCCACTGCTGGCACAAGTGGAAGATCATCCCCACTGTTCCTGTTTCAAGTGGGGAATAGAAAAATTGGGAGGAAAAGATTGAGCAAGGCCTGCTCAAGTCACTTGGAGCCTTCACAGAATCCAGAGGGTGCAGCTTAAGGTTACAAAAAGCCAAGGATGTTCTTTCTGTGCCTCCTTCCATAGCGTGGGGCAAAAGAGCATCCTTTTTCCTTAGTTATTTAAATACATTATGTGTGCAAATTTGAAATACTCTCCTGCTTCGTCATCTTTCAGCTGGCTTTGTGGTCAGCTGCTCACTGCAACCACAGGAGTCGAGCACTGGAAAAAGGGCTTCCTCACTACACATCATCTCACGATAGCAGTTATTGTGATATTGTGTCTAAAGGAAAGTGATTATATTGTGTCCTAAAGGAAAGTGATTATAGAGACTAGATATTTGTACAGTAAGGGTTAGAACAGTAATACTTAGATTTGTGAGATCAGATATGTGTACAAGCTGAATGAAACTTATCAAGTTTAAATTGCATTTAATCTTATTCCAGAATAATTTAGCCTAAATTGAATGATGAACACTTTCATTTTCACCTCAAACATAAAACTGCTTTAAATACACATCTTTACTGTTTTCAGATGTTGTCTCCTGAATATGCCTACATAGGCAGACCCTGTAAAAGTGAATGCACAGGAATCAAGCCTGTGCCCTCTGGGAGGACATTCCCAAATCTTTTTTAAACTGATTGAATCCTTTCCATTTGAGACATTACAGCTTGTGGAGATGATGAGCAACAGGAATAGAATATTTAGTCAGAACATCATCTCATTTGAATTAGAGACATGTTTTCTAATTTCATGGAGCAATTAGCTGTGGGGATCAATATCTTAATTATCTCATATTTTCCCCTTAAATTAGCAGGTTGTACACTCTTCTATACTCTGTTTCAGCTTTTCTTCTTTTGTTACCATCAGTGCTGTTATTCTGACTGACTAGCTACAAATGAGTTTTTTAATCCACATCTTTTCATCTCTAATACTTTCCAGTTAAAACCATGCCTTCAACTTTCCTTACCTTTCCTGCACGATTGCTCTCTCTCAGGTCAAAGGCAACGCATAGGAAAATCTAAGTATGCAGTAAAACATGAAAGTGGAATCATGAAACTTGAACTGGGTCTAATAGAATATTCAAGATTATCTTACAAAACTTGCAGTCCCTGTGCCCCAAAAATGCACTAGGCCCTTCCCAGTGATGAAAAGGCAGGCGCAGCCCTAGAAGTCCTTCAGTTTGGCAAAGATGTGCTCTGAAAGGATGTGCTGTGGAGCTGTGGGAAGCTATGGTTTTATATTTCAGCACGAGGGAAAGAAGAGCAGAGTTACTGAGGAAAGGAGATGATGTGAACTGAAAAGTATGTGGACAGCCCTGATTGTCAATGAGATCAGAGGATGTCTTTTCTCCAAGCACATTTTACATTCGGAACTTGCCACTGGATTCTTTGGGGGGAATTGACGGATACTAAACTCTGAAGGCTTATGTGTTCATCTTGGAGGTGGTTTTGACTTGACGAGATAATCAGAGAATGAAGGATAGTTGCAGTGGTGCAGTTTTGATTTTGCCATGGGGATGAGAACTTGAAGTGGTTGTGGCAAGAAACAAGAGCTACTGAGAGTCCTGAACAGCAACAGAGGAGAGTGCTGTGACATTTCGGAAGAAAGCAGTTTACCTGCCTCTTGGGTATGCTGAAGAAAAGAGGAAAAGTGAGACCTGGAGGCTGTGAACAAGCTCCCGCTCCAGCTATTACATACCATGCAAGGACAGAGGCCAGGAATTCACAACTCTGATACAAGTCATGCATGTATCAGAGCTGTGAATGACTGCTCTGTTACTGCTGTTCTGTGACAGTTATTTATTGCACAACAGGAAGAGATAATGAAGTTTCTCTTGTATTTGAACAGAGTTAATTCCACCTATGAAACTTCTTTTGGTATTGAGAATTCAGAGGAATAAAACAAATTATTTTTATGTAGACAGTTCCCCAAAGCCTCAAAGAGAACAGAAATTGAATGAGCTCCTCTGAGGAATATTTTCTTCTGTTTCTTCCCCAGTCTTTGGGAAAATGTATTATCTGATGAGCTCATTATCTGTGCATCTTTATTGCTATTCTCTTCAGAGCTCAAGTCAAACATTCAAAAGCCTGGGTCAAAAGAAGTGCAATAGCAGAGAAAGCAATCTGGCTGCAAATGAAGGATTTAGTAAAATGGATCTTTTATGCAGCCAGCTTTGACAAAGAGAAAGGCAAGTGCAGTGCCCATGCTGTCCCATTAATATTCACCTGACTTAATCTAGAGGAGCTGGGATGAGAGAGGAATTCAGTTCTGAGGGTCCATAATTCTCTCTGAGGCTGTCTGACATGGGTAATGGGAGTCTTGTGCAAGCAATGCTTTAGAGAATCTACTATCAGTTGCTGAACAATAACACCTGCAAGTGATCTTTATAGCCCAGTGTTTCTCCAGGAGAGAACTGGATTGCTTCCTGTCTTCACAGTTCTTGTATGAAGGGGCTGGGAACACTGAGCAGGGGGCTAATGAGCCTTCATGAAAGCAGATGGATCTTGTTATGCTGCAGAGGCTGACATGCTCAGCCTCTCAGAGGAACTGAGTCAAATGACTGTGGTTCCTTCTCTGGGAGGTTGGTGACCTTGAAGTACTAGTGATGGGAAAGATTCTTCTGTTCATTTCAGATGGGCAGACCTAAACTATAAGAATTTGTTTCAACTCGTGAATTTTAGCTTATTAGCTAATGTCTGGATGATTCAAGTTGTTAATAGGTGTGAATTTGCTTTTCATGCTATGTATTAAGTAACAACAAAAAACTTGTAAATTAAGATGTTAAGGAAAGAAAACTAAATCAAGAAATAATTATATTAAGCTAAACCTTCTCAAGAGATGGAAGCAATCTCTAATCAAAATCAGGTTATTACAAGATGGTCATAAGACCTGTGGGTAATAGGGTTATACATTACACCAGGCTCCATTTAAATATTTGCCAGTATGCATGGCATGTATCACTTGGAACAGTATGCAGGTAAAAAATGCATCATATGTGGAATGTGTAAGTGATAGATGAGGAATAACTATGAACAACCTCATTCATCTGTGCATAATTTTCAGATGATGCTGTTGTTACTCATTATCACAAGACATTTACGACTGGGAGAACCAAAATGAAAATATGGACTTGGAACAAAAAATGGTTCATCATGCCAAATGAAAGGTTGCTTTTTTTCTAGAGAGCAGATCATGCCTTCCTGCAATGGATGCTTTGAGGTTTCTGTGCAAGAAGCAAACTTCTTGCTGAGGTTCAGATAACTACAGGAAAAACATCTTAAAAGGACAGAAAACTCTCAGTATGCCCCATTGCAGGAGGGAACATATATAGGTATGTCAGGTTGAAGAGTGGTCCAAAGGCAATGCCAAAAAAAGCCTGAATCAGACTGGTGCTCTTTACCTTAGTGTGAATCAAGGGAGAAAAATGTGAGTTAAGAAAAGGTTGGAAATGTCTGAGGAGTTATGATTCTCCTTTGTACAACACTTGCTTAAGCAGTGTTGAAAATATTAAATTAATCCTATAAATTGATGTCTATGGAAAAATGTTCTTCTGTCTCCATTCAAACTTACCTTCAAAAAAGAATTGTGTTCAGTGGGACAATGTCATGGCTTTATAAACCTGGTCTTTATTACAAGGGAGAAGAAAGTCCCACCTGCGCTCTGCTCCCTCCTGAGGTTTTGATTTGCGCTTAGAATCAAACCACTGTCTAAATGATAACCAGCTCTCAAGTCCACAGACACCTTTTGCTGTAAAAAAAAGCATTTTTGATGTAAAAAGCATACCTAGGATCCAAGTGGAGAAATCACAAACCCCAGACTCCCTGGCTGTTTTGCAGTCCACTTCAGAGGAGCCAATGCCCCCTTGGAAGTGCAGAGAAGCTAGGAACTGCCTTTAGTTAGTGAGCTGATAGGAGATGGGCTTGGGCTAGGAGTTCTCTGTTTTGCTGTCACAGTCCTCTTCCTCTGATAAGCATTTTTTTGCCCTATGAAAGACAGCACCTACATGCTTCCGGGTTTTTTCATTAGACAAAATAATTTCCCAGGCTTATGCAGGATTATTTATTGCAGGGTGTGCGATAAAGCAGCATGCCAAGCCCAAATTAGACAAGAACTATTATCTCTGAGGTCTTCTAGCTGATGTGCTTGGTAAGATGCTATTTAAATTGCATCTGTGGGCTTGTTATCTAGCCACAACACAAACCTCAATAAGGACCTGAGATGATGCTGCATGAATAGGATTTTTTATTTCGCTCTTGTACCTATTATGTGTTAGTCTGTTCTGTAAGTCAGTGCTTGATTTGGCATAAATTATCAGATCTAATCAGAGCTGTAGATGCAGGATAGCAAGGATATCCTTATATCTTGATTTACCTACTATTTTTTATTTCTTATAAAGCATTACAGCCTTAAAAATTAGGAATGGCGGGAAAGCCTGCATTTAGATAATGAGTTTAGGATTAGGATTTCATTCATTGCACTCTCATAGCAAAAGATGCAGGAAAAGCTTCAGTTATTAGTTTTGATAGTCAGCTCAGCTTGATGACAAAATAAATCAACCTCAGGCCTGAGGCGTATGACGAACAACAATTCCAGTTGGGGCCTCCATTTCTTTATGACGATGCTGTCAAACAGTATTAAAAAAACATGAACACAATTTTTTCCTGTAAACGAAGAACACTCCGTTATAATATCTGCCATCTGATCTTGAGCATATATTAACAATGAAAAAAAAATGCCTTTCCTTGAAAAATAAAATATAAAAGTAGCAGAATATTATTTCTTTTTTACATACGTAGAAGGACCTGGTTTATCACAGGAGCATTTATTCTGCTGCAAGCATCTTTTTAAATCAAAATAAATCTCAATTTCCTAGTTGTTTAAGAAAAGAGCTCTACTCCAGTAAAGGTCAATTATAAGAGATCATTACAGCAAACAAAAAGCTTAGTCCTCTAGAGAAGAATAACATAAAAATGGTGAGTTGTTTTTTGATTTATGACCAAATGTTTGTGAGCGGTCCAGTTCTGAACTGATTCCTTTCAGTTTTTGCTCATGTTAGGATTATCTGTTACTAAAATAGTTTCAAAATCTCTGCCACAAACAGAAAGACCAGAAAAAACTTCTGCAGATCTCAGCCTTGTTATTGTAATAGAACGGTTTTTAGGGGTTTGAGCTTCTAAAATTTTAGTGACCTCGAATTTTTTTCACATTTGAAAATATAAGCAAGGTTTGCTATTTATTTAGTGCTGCTAGGCATTTTAGTATAATGAAAACAAAATAAATCTGAGTCCTAGCTCAGTTGCGCATGAGCCTGTTTGTACCAGAGTAACCATCCCAATGTGGCTGATGGAAACCTTCATGGGAATCCCTTTGCAGACTTTCTCAGTTGGTATTCAGCTAGTAAGCAAATCAGAGCTTGTTTTCTGAGAAACCTTATGCATTCGTAGTAACAACTTCCTTCTCTTCTTTCTGCTACTAACACCATATTGATGGATTTTTTTCATCACATGCCAGAGAAAAGAGAATGAATCCCTCCTAATCAGCCAGGAGAATCTGAAGTTATAGGACAGACTTTTTCTCCAGGGCATCCCAAAATCTCTTTCTACATCATACCCCAAAGGGAGCTCAACAGAAAGCCTTCAAAGGCTGGTAAAAAACCTTTCCCTGCCATAGTGTCAGTGCACAAGTATGGTCCTGAAGCTGTTCCTTCTGTGATACAGTTCTCATCTAGCTCTCTTGTAATACTGCAGTTCATCAAATGCACAAGGCTTTCCACTGTACCAGTGCCAGGGGTTTGAGGGCCCAGCTGCTGGACTTCATCAGAGGCAGGATGGGAGCAAGCACTGGCGGTTGGCTGAGTGGATAGCCACAGTTCATTCCTTCTACCCCGGCTCCTGCCAGCCACGCTACACCACTGTGCTCACACGTTCACACCGTCTCTCACACTCACCCACTCACTCTTCAGTGGATTAACGCTGACATTCTTCCTGGAAAGAATGTGTTCTTCAGAAGCTCATGACTGCAATGTGCGTCTGTTTATAAATACCAGCATGTTGAATAGTTTTCCTGCATTGCAAAGGAACATTTCCTAATTCTCCAATGAGATACTCCATTTTATAGAGAGGTTGGATGTTTTGTCTGGGTGGATATTGTAGTGGCACCAGAAGTTTCTTACGAAGTGCCACAAAATTCCAGCTGTTGGAATTCCACCTCAGTGTTACATTAGGAGAAATTCAGTCTTGCACTACAGCTGAGGAGACCACTGGGTGTTAGTAGAAGTTAACCCAGGACAGACCTGAGCTACTTTACAGAAGCTTTCTCTCACTGTATCTGTTGCAGTGTGTCACTTTGTTAGATATGACTGGGGTCACAGGCTTATTCAAGGTTGCAAGAGATTTTAATACAGTGTTATATGGCCCTGAACAGGGCAGAGTTAATGACAGTTGTAGTAGCCCTATCTCCTCTTTTGGTCCCATGCAACTTTTTGTAGCACCATGTCAGAGGTGGTCATCGTATAATTTAGCTGTTTGTACATGTCATCTGCTAAATCTGACATACTTACTGATTTAAGCTGTGTTTTCCCAGAAAGCTGGAAATGGATTTGCAATTATTTTTTTTCTCTTCTGAGTATTTATGCTTGTCTCCTTAGGTTTTAAGTGTATCTCATTTTAATTATAAGTAGCATAAATAGGGAATTAGGCAAAGAAGTAAGATGCAGTGTTTCCTGTTTCCAGTGCATTGCTCTACTCCTAAATAGTGTATTTTAAGAAGTCTTGAAAAATATTTTACATTTTCTGCTAGAAGTATTCTCTTGTATTCTACTCCCCCCACTTTTGAAAAGAAAGTTCCAAAAGTAAGAAATCTCAGGTTGTATTGGAAAAAAACCTCTTGGTATAAAATGGTTTACAAAAAGGAGCATTATGAAAATACTCAAAGTTGGAAGGAGATAAAAAAAAGGTAAGGAAACTGATGTGTTGTAAAACTAGATAATGCTAAACAAAGAGAAAATTTTAGCAATTGAATCTACAAAGTATAAAATCTCAGGTTGCTGGGATTTTTTGGTGGAAGATATCTACTTCTACAATACCTCAGGTGATGACTTGCCTACCCCTTCATCCCCCCACTCATGTGAATAGCAGAGAGCTAGGAAAGCCTACAGAGGAAAGAAAATTTAAGAGTCATAGCCCCTGCAGCACAGAAGCCTTTTCCACCAAAAATCTAACCTGTAAATCTGGGAATTGTAAGTATAACAGTCTGGGTAGCTGATCTTAAAAGCTGTGGTTTGGAGAACCAGGGGAATTCAGTATACTGCTTTCATGAAGAGTTTATACGCTTCAGCCTGTGCCTGTGAAGATTATTTATAGAGTTAAGTCCAAGAAAACTGTTCTGTCTGGAAGAAGGTGGAAACCAATGGGCAACAAAACAGTGATCGAGACATGATACCTGGGGTAAACAACTTCAAGGGAGTTAAAATAACAATAATTCAATAATAAGTTGGGAAAATGTTATTTTCCAGGCCTCAGGCAGTTACGTTGCTGGCTTGCCAAGTCTGAGAGCCCAGAGATCAAAAAGTATACGAATCTTAAAGGGCTTTGCTGGAACAAGAAAGGAAGAAGTGGGTTGTGAGGAGCTGCCTGAGGATGAGAGGAAGAGTCTGAAAAATAACAAGGAGCACAGCTGAGCCTGAAGGTGAATGAAAAATCATGGCAGTCAGGTGAAGTTCCCAATGACTGGAAAAAGGGAGATATAACCCCCATTTTCAAGAAGGGGAAAATGGATGAGCCAGGGAACTACAGAGCAGTCACCCTCACCTCTGTGCCTGGCAACATCTTCAAGCAGATTCTCCTGGAAGGCATGCTGAGGCACAGGAAAAGCAACAAGGTGCTTGGTGACAGCCAGCATGGCTTCACTAAGGGGAAATCCTGCCTGACCAATCTGGTGGCCTTCTACAATGGGGCTATGGAACTGATGGACAGGGGTAGAGCAGTTGATGTCATCTACCTGGACTTGTGCAAAGCATTTGACACTCTCTCACATGACATCCTTGTCTCTAAGTTGGAGAGACATCAGTTTGATAGGTGGATCACTCAGTGGATAAAGTACTGTCTGGATGGAAGCATGCTGAGAGTTGTGCTCAATGGCTCAAAGTCCAGCTGGAGATCAGTAACGAGTGGTGTCCCTCGGGGATCAATGTTGGGACCGGTCTTGTTCAACATCTTTGTGGGTGAGACGGACAGTGGGATTGAGTTCACCCTCAGCAAGTTTGCTGATGACACCAAGCTGTGTGGTTCGGTTGATACATTGGAGGGAAGGAATGCCATCCAGAGGGACCTTGACACACTTGTGAGGTGGGCTGATGCCAACCTCATGAAG
>JASSUY010037691.1:25305-48999 GCA_032466535.1 Forpus xanthops | reverse complement strand
TTATCTCAACCTGTGGGAGTTGCATTCTTTCGATTCTCCTCCCCATCCCCCTGAGACTGGGGGAAGAAAGAGGGGGGGAGTGAGTGAGCAAAACTACATGAGGGGCTTAAACCACAACATGCATCCTTCTAACTAGGGCTCTCTGAGAAACACAGAGCCTATCACACACATGCCCTTCCTTCCTCTGTCCCTCACTGTTCCTCATACACACAGTTGTCACAAACCAATTCCCTTCACTGCTCCGCTCCCTGGCTTTGTTTTGCACAATTCTCAGAATATCAGGTCCTACTCTGCAGCATTTGTTGGCTCTGCTCCCAGTTAAGAATTGCAGGTTGGAGTTGGGTAGTTATGGCTGCAGATTAAGGCTGAAAAACATGTAACAGTTTCAGAGTAATCCAGACAGGCACACAACCTTTCTTTTCCTAACACTGAGCACAGTTTATTGTGCTATCGCAACATTCCAGGGAAATGTTATGCCCCTTATCTTAATGATTTAAACAGATCAAAAAGTTGGCTCAGCAAGAGCATTTGCCACTGACAACAAAACAGAAGCCTGATGTTATCCACAAAGTAACTCCAATATGTTAGCACAGGCTAGACAGATTGTACACAGGATAAAACAAATGGATTTTCATGAAATCACTCTGTAATCATCCATGTAGCATTAATTAAGCAAGCAATAACACAAGGCAAAATAGACAGGTTTCCACTGGACGTCTTGTACTCTTTCAAACACATTACAAAGCATAGATTTCACGCACACCTGAGAAAGCCAAGAGTTTGCATTCAGAGGACTCTCCCAGGAGAGGCTAGGAAGCTCTCCTGCATTACAGTAACAAGACCTGGTGCTAAAGACCTCACACCTGAATAAAGTCTTACACTGGTCTTGTCCTGTATCAACATGAAGAACTCTGTAAAGTCTGCCACAGAGGAAAAAGGAAGTGTTAAGATTTCAGACTAGAAGTCAGTGCATCCTTCCTGAATGATTCTGTCTCTTGGCACCCAGTCCCAAACAAGGCTGCTTAGACCTACCTCCATTCCCTCCAAAGATCCAGCTGCTCCATCGGGTTCCTCTAGCAAGAGAAGAAACAGGAGTTCACAGTAGCTCACCCTCCACATCTGCTTCAGCTGAAGAAGAGAGGCAGAGCCCAGCAAACATTGTCCAGGACTGGAGGAATACCTTTTAACTCCAGGTCTGTTTTGACATTTACTGTGGCTCCCTTCTTCCCTCCCCTCTGCCCCCCCAGTGAAAGGGATCAAAATAGTTCCCTCCTCTGACATTTTGCTTTACTTGACCGAGGGACTGTGGGAACGTCTCCATTGAAGCCAGTAAAAGCCAAGCAACAGCCACAATGCCAGTTTGGTGTGTGTGCAGAAGTAGGGGTGACATTGCCAAAACCTAAACCTTCCTGCTGCTGAAGAAGAGGGCAGGGGGTCCCCTTTTTGAAATTCCCCATAGGAATATCCCACTACTACAATTTGCTTTGCGTGTGCCTTAGGTGTAAGCTGAGCCCTTCACCTACTGACTCTGTAACTAATATGTGTCAGCTATCTGTCTGTGGTCCAAACTGCCCATCTTGGGGCTGACTGAGGTAGTCTGGCCTGCCCCTTCACCCCACTCACCTCATTTAATCTATTCCGTCATCTGTTTCTCTGGGAAACAGGGTCCCTCAACAAGCCAGCTGCATTTACTTCTATCTAAGCCCTCACCCATACTCCTCCCATAGGACTCCATCACTTTACAGTAGCATGCACGCATATACATGAGGACATAGAACACAATCAGCCACCTTCAGGCTACCAAGAAGCATAAGCAATAATGAATTTTGCCATGCTGAGAAGGCAGAACTGTGTCCAGCTCCAGGTGAAGACCAGATCAGAACTAGGACATAAGCAAGAGAACAGCTTCCTTGCGTATTGGTGTACACAAACATTGAGGTCATTGGCACCGTCTGAACAATGCTCAACAATGCTCCTCTCATATCCCTTTGCTTACTCTTCAGGACATTTATCATAAAATCACAGACTGGTTTGGGTTGGAAGGGACCTTAAAGTTCATTCAGTTCCAACACCCTGCCACAGGCGGAAACATCTTCCACTAGACTCAGTTGCTCAAAGCCCCGTCCAGCCTGGCCTTGAACACTGCCAGGTATGAGGCAGCCACAGCTTCTCTGGGCAACCTGTGCCACAGCCTCGCCATCTTCACTGGAAAGAACTTCCTCCTGTCTAATCTAAATTGATCCTCTTTGACTTTAAAGCCTGGTTCTGTACCCAAAGGCAATAACTCGACAACTCACTCAAAGTGCAACATGCGCCTCCACAAAAATTGAATCACAGGCACTAAGGTGGATAGAATTTTCTAAGTATATTAACACCCCACAGCCAATTCTCTCAGCACACAGTATACTTCTTCCAGTTTTACCTAAATCCATCACATACTTAGCGGCTACTTCTCCTGGCAGACAACAGAGCACATGTGCCTTCCTCCTTCAAGGCAAGTCTATGAGAGAAAATAGAAAACTCAACAGCTGTTCCCAAGGAAATCCCTTCTCCCCTCCAGCTTGGACCCTGTGTGTCCTTCTGGAAAGTATTTTATTTCCAGCAGGAATTAGATCAGACCACATATGGCTGAACTATTTTTTAGTTTGCTTCTTTTTTGTTTTTGAAGCTGTTGAAGCAAGCGTAACTGTGGTAACGACACCTTGGATATCATTGTGCAGAACTGCCAGCGCCCTGCTTGGGCTGAGAGCCTGCTGTGCCCTACAAAGACAGACTCAGAGATAGCCTCTGCTCCCAAATGTTCAGTAATGAAGGGGAACAGAGGTGCTGTCTATCATCTGTGATTTACAGACTGAAGTACATCTGCCATCCACAGCACGGGGGGAACAAAGCCAGCTTTAGCCCCTTAACACATTTTCTTCTCACCCCGATGTACCCCCAGGAAAACTCATTAGCCTCCAGTTAAGCCTCAGAAGAGATTTTCCTTCTATAATTAACTCTTCACAACACTTAACTTTTCATGCTACCTGTTTGCTACGGCTTTAGGAAACTCAGGAAACAAGTTTTAAATCTTAAAAAACATTTTTTATTTAAAGAACAGTAGTAGGTGATACAAATAACATTCAGAGCAGCACGTTAACTGCCTCGTGCAGAAAACTTTGCCAGTTTTTTGCCTTTCAAGGTGGTTTCTTCCAACCCCATGGCTACCTCTTTCCACCTGAAGCTCTCCAAGTAAACTTCAAATGTAAGAGTAAATGAGGAACAGAAGTTGCAGTGCCAAAATACAGCAAGCCTGGGGTTGGGAAGCACTGCAGCAGAACAGGAACTCCACAGCCACACAGTCTGAAGCACTCAACTGCAAGAGCTCATCCTACTGATGCAAGATTTTCAGCATTTTATAGAACAAGTTTTATGACTGCTTCAATATCATCTGTTCTGCCAAAGTCATTTCAGCTATGGTGTGCTCTAAAGCATTCTGAGGTATGAAACAGAAACACAGCTGTGATTTCATACCTGTTCCACATGAAGTTGGTGCTACCAAATTATCAGGTAACATACAAGTCTAATGCACCTGAACACATAACCACAGCTGATAACTTGCTTGGAATGGCACTCTCACATTAACTTGTACTTAGAAATAAAGCCAACACAATACTGCTACTAGTTCATGAGCACCCAATGAAGACCTAAATGTGTTCGGTTTGAATGTACAAGAAATAAGAATGAACAAACATAGAACACTGAAGCAGAGCATTCAGCACTTACCTTTTCTCTAAGACATAACTGTACGGATTTAAGTACACTGGAAGGAGCTTACTGCAGATGACATTAAAATGCTGTTTGTCAGGAGTGATATTCCAAGTTCAGTGTGCAGTCATCACAGAAACCAAAAGAATTTCAAATTCTTCAGCTCCATGGAAATTAATACCAGGTAGGGGAGGGCACTTTGAAACAAAGCAGACTATTTTTAACAGTGTATTAAAGTGCACATTTCTGGCTTCTACAGCTGGCATGGTTTTAACGCAAGTAACGGGAATATTAAAGCACACAGAGGCACTGAATGCTCAAGATGTGCCTTTCAAGATAAATGGCAGAAGAAGATACAAGGCTTAAGTGAAAGCAAATTCCTTCTCCCAAGAGCTTGCTTTGCAGCCCAGGGCACACAAACCTTGCCCCTGCTGCAGCAGGGCACATGCCAAGTGCTAGGAAGTAGAAGCATAGAATCAATTGGGTTGGAAAAAAGACATTTAAGATTGTAAAGTCCAACCATTACCCTAGGACTGCCAAGGCCGCCACTAAACTATGTCATTAAGGGAATAGGTGTAAAGCTGTGTCAGGAATACACTCCAGAGGAGATAGCTGATGATGAGAAGATGGGCTTGAAAGTTGAAGTCGAACTGTGACATAGCAATGCACCTGCTCTGCCTTTGGCAAATTCAAGACACCACTACCAGTGTCTTTTTATTACCTACAAGTGACAGGAAGAGAAGCAGAACCAAGTACCCCAGAGATGTACAACTAGGCTCCCCCAACTTGACTGCCTATGTTCAACAACAGCACACGCCAGCAAGTTACCCTCAAACTCTCCCCCTTTGTTACTCCCATTTGAGAATGGCTTCTTTCCACTCCTTTCAACATCAGCAGTCCATCACTCCATCTTGCAGATGCCAAAAGACTGGGGAAGGAGTGGGCTGTTCCCACCCAAAGGCTGGCCCAGTCCCTATGACCAAGCACCAGTCACCTCTAGAGCTCAGCCTTCATGCCCAGTTCTGTGCTACTTTCTCCAGGAAAGGAGGGAAGAAGCTCTTTGCAACACCCCATCTTGCTAAGCCTCTGGGCACCCTACCAAAGGGGTTCTGACCACTCACAGAAGAACAATGCTCAGGACAGCTCCATCCCAGTTTATTAGCTTTCGGCATCTGTCAGTATTGCCCCTGAAGAAGCAGTGAATTCTCTTGGAAAAGACACAGTTCATCCCCAAACGTATTTATTTAGAGGTGTTTCAAAAAGAAAAAAAGTATCTATTTCATCTGTTGCAACTGTTGAGGTAGCATTGAGAATCTCTAAAATGCACTATTACATCCACACGTTACAAATTCACTGGTTTATATATACCCTGTCTACAAGTCTCTAGACTTGTCCTATGCTCTTGTTGAACATATTTTATGCATCTGATTTTTTTGGTCAGTTTTAAGGAAAGGCTTGTCAAGAGCTCAAAAACAACCTGTCACCATTCCTGCTGGATCAGACATATAATATAAAGTGACATTGAAGGATGCAGAGTAAGGCCATTAGAGATGACTTGGAGGCCCACACTGAGTCAAACCACAGCAGTGAAGAGGATACGAAGGAAGCAAGGAGATACAAAGGATACAATCGGGTGGAGATAATACAGGGATATAAGGCCCCCAAAATACACACTCTGGAGGAAAGGAGGAGGAAATGGTATTCAAAGAAATGGACAGAAAAAGATCTATACTCAAAGTCACAGCTCCTGCTTGCCCAAGGAGGATACTTGATTCAACCCTCCAGAAAGAAACAAAATCCCTTGTCAGTTCTGGGGCTTGCTCTAGTTCCCATTAGGGTCAGGCATCTGCAACTTGTATTTATAGAAATGAGTTGTCCTGGCTGCACTGGCTCTTGTATGATATTACACATACACCTGCCCTCTGCTTCCCTTATCTCCAGTTACACTCAGGCACTGCAATGTGACGCACTTAGAACAGCCTGCAGCCTAATGAGCAAGCTGCCAGCGTGCCCAATTAGTCCTCTGCCATTCTGCGTGGTGATGACAAGCTCCTTACACAAGTGTCGTGTCACAGAGGATGGCAAAGGCGGCTGCAGCACTCGTCTGGAATGGAAAGGATGCACAATTTATTCCAGGGGAAGCCACTGTCCTACTAAATGGCCTGAGCAATAGCATTTGGTCGCATATGGCTTAAGTTTTCCTGTCTGTAGAAATAGGAAAAAGATTCTGAACTCCTTTTATAAGGCAATTTGAGAGGTGTAGAAGAAAGGAATTCATGTGTTGTGTTGTTAATCTCAAGGAAGTACAGAAACTTGCCCCTCTCAGTTGTTTTGCCAGCGAGACCAGGATTTCACTCGGGGGCTCTGATCCACATTTCAGATGACACCACTGACCTGCCCAGAAACCCCAGTGAAGTTTCTTTAATTCCTCTATGCTTTAATTTCCATGTGCAAGAAGCAAGGAGAATTTCCTTCTTGGAGAGTCTGAGAACTAAAGAATACGAAAGAGACCCTGGAGTGGAGGGAGAATATTCCCCAGCCATGCACTCCAACTGCTCTATAAGGAAAGTTGTGCATGGCCTTATAGGTGCAGGTTTACTTTTCCTCCTTGTCTCATTTTTAGAATGCTTGAAGAGCCTAAGGCATGGAGTAGTAAACAAAATTAAAAACTCAGGATTATTTGGAATGGGTTACCCAGGGAAGTTGTGAATGCGCCGTCACTGGCGGTGTTCAAGGCCAGGTTGGACATATCTTTGGGTGATATGGTTTAGTGGGAGGTATCCCTGCACAGAGAAGGGGGGTTGGAACTAGATGATCTTCAGGTCCTTTCCAATCCTAACTATTCTATGATTCTATGATTTCTTTTTTAAAGTAACTTGGAAAAGCTTAAAGCAAAAAGCATATTTGTCAGCATATTATTGTCACTGCAGATTTTAAACAAGCTACAGCAGTCAGGAGATAAAACCAACCTGACAAACCTAATGCATCACGTCAAAAAATAGCAAAACTCAGGCTTTGAAAACCTTTGAGCTTGCTTTTTTAAGAGAAAGATGAAGGCACCTTTCAAAGAAATCAGCTGTGCTGATACAAGGCACAAATACTCAAGAAAATTATTGTACCACCTGAAAGAACTTCTTATTTTTTATGACTCTTCTGGGATTTCTATTTCTCTGTTGCTATTCATTCTTCTCACACATGCAAACCATGCACTACAGTGCAACAACAACAAAACATCATCCAGTTACATACTTATGAGATAATTTTTTAAAGCACTTTCTTTGTGATCAGGAAAATAACAGACAGAAGAGACACAGGAGACTTAAACGCTTCACCGTATCCCAATGTGTCATGTCCAAGCCCTGCCTCTCGCAGACTCCCACTACTTTTTATACAACAGTTTTCAAAGACCTGCTTCACATTCAGGTGATAGAGCATGGCAGTCTGAAACAGTTCACGCTCCTGTATGACCAGGAATTTGATCAGAAATTCCTGCTTTGTTACCTACTTCATCAAGTTTCCAGAAATCAGCAGGGTACTTACACATCTATGTATTTCAACACAGCTTTGTAGGAGGGCATTATGGTTTCAGTACCGTATCTACAAGCTCCCTGCTGCAGGAACAGGAGGCATTTTGTGATTCAGTTGTAAAGCAGCACAAAACTCACAGACTCTGCACATCAGTGCTTTGAACCAAAGAAACCACTAATATTCAGACTAAATCATCACCGCACACCAAGCCCTACTTAAACACCTCTCAACTGAGATCCCTACTTCAGCAGAACTTT
The DNA here is from genome assembly GCA_032466535.1 of Forpus xanthops. Taxonomy (NCBI): domain Eukaryota; kingdom Metazoa; phylum Chordata; class Aves; order Psittaciformes; family Psittacidae; genus Forpus; species Forpus xanthops. Next base: position 41,467 of record JASSUY010037691.1, on the reverse strand, counting down.
GCTACCAAATATGAGATTCCAAAACTCAAGGTCTAAGGGATACTAAGGTAGTAGTGCCTTCCCAGTAATGTCATCTATCTTTTTCCAGTGTCCCTTCACCACCACCAAACTGATCAACATCACTTTGTTCTCTTCCCCTCGCTACTAGCACAAAAGTGGGATAAAAAGGAAGCCCAGATCCTCCTAGTTTCATGCAAGAAATTCCCTCGTTACAATTCTTAGAGCCTTACTGCAAAACTGGAAGAGAAGAGCCTATTGGATTCTACAGGCTGAGAAAAAGCAGTTAAGAGGGCCTGAGCACTAGAGATGGAGGGATGGGAGGGAGGAGAACACAGCCATGAAAATAATGCTACCTCCTGGGCTGTAAAATTATTAGCCAGTCTCTTCGATGTATCCCACCCATATCAAATTCCTGTGGTTCCCTATCTATCCTTGCTGATATCCTATTTTTTCCATATCCTTCAAATTTATTGCAAGGGTTGCAGCAGGATCTAATTAAAAGCGATTATAATTAGCTCTGTAGTATTTCTTCTTATGCTTGAGTGTGAGTAATCAACTGAAGACGCCAAAACTCAAAACACAAGGGAATTTAGCAGTGGTGCACAGATATAAAAAGGCTGGCTCCTCTCTGAGCTGACACCCAGTTGTCACGTCTGCAGAATTGTCAGTGGAACATTGTAAAACGTTAAGTACCACAGACGTCACTAGCTGAAGTAGCCCAGCTTCAGAATACAGGCTTCATTCTTCTGAAGCCAAGGAGCTTGACCACTGCTACTTTCAGTCTGCTGTTCATTCTTAGAAGGTCACCTGAAACAAGAGCTCTAAAATGGTTTCTGCTGTTCTTTTTAATGGGTGCTTTCTCCTCCTCCCCATATTGAAAAGCAGTGAAGTCTAACTCAATTTAGTAAGCACCATCTCCACGTGAGCGAAATAAGCGGGGGAATTCATTTCTCCTGAAATCACATGAAATTCTTTGCAAACTCAAGCAAGAACCACGTTGAAGAACCTGTCAAAGCCTTTCCTTACTGATCAACCTAAGAGCTGAGATTACTCCCTCTCACTTCAATTTGAGTGGCCACACATTCTCAGTGGTGATTCAGCAGCTTGCTGGGAAATCCTCCCTCCTCTGCAGCTTGCCAGACTCTGCTTGTTGCCCCTGAGAACTCACTACAAAGCTAAACTATTTACCAAAGCACCTCCCCAGTGGGGGACGGAGTAAGATGTGCCTGGAAGAAGAAGAATAGGCAAGGAGGGAGTGCTGCTGCAGGCATTAGTGGTTTATCTTGTTCCATCTCTTCTGCTAAGGGAAGACAAGAATGGACGTAATAAATCTGCACGATCACATTGAAGAAACATGCAACTGCCAGGAGTGGGGTGATCTGGGAAGTGAAGACAACTCTATTGTTACCTGGCTGCTCTGAGACAGTGAAAAATTTGCAATATAAAAAGCAATTCTCACAAAGAGAGTGGCCATCTTTTGAAGGCGAAAAAGCATTTAACTAAACCATGAGATGGAATAAAGCAAGGAAAATTATTCAAACATAAGAAAAATTTACCCTCTTTTTTTTTTTTTTGTGGGGGAGGAAACATTTAATGAGGAAGCTCTCCAGACTCCTTTATGTGCGAAGAATATGAAATCCTATGATACTAGGGGATCACAAAAAGAAGTGCCATGAACTTTTGCCAGTGCCCTAGGATGTCTAGGGTGGCTGCTCAGAGAAGCTGTGGCTGCCCCATCTCTGGCAGCATTCAAGGCCAGGTTGAATGGGGCTTGGAGCAACCTGGTCTACTGGAAAATAGCCCTGACCATGGCAGGGGGTTGAACTGGATGAGCTTTAAGGTTCCTTCCAGCCCAAACCATTCTATGATTCTATGGTTCTGTCCTGCCTATGTGGTTTTACCCTAGGTCATCCTCTCTTCTCCTCCATCACCAAGGCTCTGGATCAGCCTCCAGTTTGACCTTTAGCACATGGCACCTCTGAGACTATTCTCCAACTTCAGATCTCTGCCCATGCCACAATTACTTCCAACCCTTACCTATATACCTTACTTGATCTCTTTGATAAGTTATGCAATGTTTATCCACCATTTGATCTTCTCTGATTGTAGCATAGCAACAGACAACAGTTTACTGTTGGTATTGTGCGAGCATTCTCCAACAGAACACATCCAAGAGTCCTGCTGCTTTCTTGGGTAACATTACGCTCTTTGGAACAATAACACCAGTCAACAAGTTATCTTAATTTTATGCTAAAATTAGAGCGGTTGGTCATTATTTATTTCAAGTTCACTGGTTTTATCAAATACCAGGAAGCTGTGAGAATGTGGCACAAGCATAGCAACCCACAGAAATTCATCAATGGGTTTCATGCAATGCCCTTTGCAAATCTGGTCAGTTGGAACAGAAAACACTACATGGTAGCCACACAAAGTAAGACCTAAATGTGCACTCCCCATTCCTTTGTCTCAATACATTTGTACAAAGGAGACCTAAAACCTTTACAGTTGGATTCAGAAGAGCTTCTCCGAGTCACAAAATTATCCCACATTCAGATCCACCCTGCAAAGTACTACAAGGAAACATAAACCATCTTGGACAGGGCCTCGAGCAACCTGGTGGTGGTGTCCGTCTCCATGGCAGAGGTTTTGAACTAGATGATCTTAAGGTCCATTTCAACCTCAGCCATTCTGCTCTATGATTACCTGTCCCTAAATAACTTGATAAAAACTACACAACCACCTATATTCAGCCATTGCACTAAAACTAGTTGCTATTGGCACGTTACTCACCACCTGTGTGTTGGCATTCCTGCTGCAGATAGAGGGGTGATAGAAATGTCAAGCCCTCTCAAAATTGTCCACAAATTGTCGTGAACACAGCACAACTAATCTATAACACTAGCAGAACTGTACAAGCATGAACAGTGGCAGTTAAAACAACTATCAAAGGAACTTAAGCAGGAGTGGGGTTATTATTACTTTTCATAGAATCATGGAATGGTTGGAGTTAGACCTGAAAGTTCATCCAGTTCCAACCTCCTGCCATGGGCAGGAACACTTTCCACTAGACCACGTTGCTCCAAGCCCTGTCCAGCCTGGCCTTGAACAGTGTCAGGAACGGGGTTTTCAAGTAGATCACGCTCATTATCCTTCTGCATATCCATTTCCCACCTTGTGCTATCAAGCTTAAAAGAGAAGCAGATTTTATTTAAGTCTAAGGGAGGATCTCTCTCAAAACTTCAGCTAAAAAGAGCAAGCAAGGTTTAAGATGTGGCAGCTCTTTGCTTTGAATTCCTCTGAATACGCATAGTGTCATTAGCTTCAATGTGAGTCAGTCTACTCCTTAGGTAGCTAAATGTCTCCAAAGGCATTTTGATCACCAGTGAAATATAGCCTCTTTTATTGCTGCTGAAGGTGCTGTGTCAGGAAATAGCACTTAACACAGCCCCAGTGGAATGAAAGAAAAGGGATTTCATCTGTCTTTTCCTACATACAATGGCGTAACACTGGAGTCACTACTCTATAGAGAGGACTGCACTGCACCTGGATAAATTCCTCTGGTTAAGTCCCAACCCACTGCAGTTTTTATAGCTGCTGAGTTTTAGCCTGTTTCCTGGAATAAGCTGCATTCTAGTAGCAAGCAGAACAATTCATAGAAACATAGAATGGATAGGGTTGGAAAGGACCTCAAGATCATCTAGTCCCAACCCCCCTTTCTTATCAAATCAGGCAGGCAGGTATAATATTCAGGTAATTTTAAGTGTCCACATTTATCTTGTGACAGCATTCCTAGAAGTACTAAAGCAACCTGTCTTTGGATTTATATGGAAAAGTGCCTAAACCTGCTCAAGCGTCCAGTCTTGGCAGCAGTTTAACCTTTGCTGGTGAAGTACTACCAACTGCTAAGCAACATATTCCCTCTGTCTTAGCAATTGAACCATGTTGTTTATGATCCTTGCAAGAGTCCCTGCTTGTAGAAGCAGTCCCAGTATCTCTCCTGCAGGTTCTAGGAGAGATCCTGAAATTTGGCTTTGTAATTCAGTGTTCTTCTCCCTTATTCTATAAAGGCCGTGTTATGCGTGGCCTCTCTTTACTGACTTCTGCTCTGCCTATCCTGGAATCTGGAAGAAAACCTGATTGTTCTTTTCAGTGTTTAATCTTTTCCTATGTGCCTTCATCTGCCCACATCTATACACTTCACCTAGTAGTACAGAAACACAGTCTCATATACAGCATGTGATGCAGTCTCTTTTCACCTAACACCAAATCCTTCCCTGCTCTATTCCTTTCCCAATAAATCAATGGTAACTTAATGGAGCAGACAAAAACAGCTTTTCAGCCCTAAAAGACTAACTTCTCCAACTCTGAGTTGTGGTGCGCACCAACTCCAGGTACTAATTGCAGGGCTGCCTGAAATCAGAACAGAACTCATTCGGCCTGGAATGTGAAAAAGCAGGCTTTTCTTTTTCTGCCCTGCATCCTCTCAATAACAGAAATAGGATGCATTTGCCGTATAGGATGACAGTAGAAGCGGTGTCTGCACAGGAAAAACTGGCTGCAGTTACAGGAGTACACACAGGGGATCCCATGGATAACCTGCAGAGCACCAATCACTGACCACAGTGCTCATCACCTTGATTTATGGCATGATACAGCAAAAGGTGCAGCTCCAGGCACCAAAACTATGTTATAATCATGTAATTACAACGTTTTATAATGTTGTAACAAACAACTGACAAATATACATCAATACCCTCAGCTAGTTTTCAGCTATGAATCCACTAAGGAAGAATTTACTAGCAGAAAAAGTTTCACTGCACTTGAACATTCTGTCCCACACTGTCCAAACCCACCAAGGACAGAGGTTACAAAACCAAATGTATTTTGTCCTTTCGGCTGCACAGCCAGCCGAGTCAAAAATCAAAAGAGGCAAAACCAGAACAACTCAATCTGAAATCAAATTTCTAAACTTAAGACCTTTTCCAATTTACACATTGTTAGCAATTTCCTTATTTCCAGCAGAAGTGAGGGTTTGTAATAACAGGTTGTGCTAGTATATTCAGGTGTCCTGCTGTTAGTTAATTTTACTTGCTGGAACAGGTCACTGACATCTACTTTTATATTGTCTATATTTAAAATATAGTCCTCAGTTTTCAAATTAACCGCTAATATTTTAAAACAGAAGGGTCCAAATAGACCAAATATCCAGGCATAGGTATACATTTATCCTTTTGTTTTCTCAGGGCACACTGCCTTCACAGTGTAAAGCTATCAATATGATTCTTGATTTGCTTCCATCATAAGGATTAGCACAAAGAGCAAAGTCCATACTGCTACGCATGTTACAGTTTGACAGATTTCTGTGTCCATCGCATTGCCATATTTATACTATGCAACATTCTTCCAAAATCATATCTTGCAACACCAATATTTGCAATGTTATTCCTTGTAAAGTAACCAAGTGCCCTCAAAAGCAACACAGGGCAGGAAGGAAAGTAACACAAACTCAGAAGCTTAGTCCAACAGAGGGGAAGGGGACAGGAATGTGCCCTAGAATCGGGGGAAAATTGTCCTTTTGAGCAACAGTATAATCTCAGACCAGGAATATCCCATTCCCCTTCCATCTTTCTTACTAACATCTCATGCCATCAGTGCACAAAAGGGAAAGGAAATGTACTAAGTGTTCAGAGACATAAACTTCAGTTTATGGGAGAAGCTATTGAGTTTCAGACCATGTAAATAAACACCTGACTGCTACAGAAGAGCAAGGACCAGAAACAGGTTTTCTGACACAGTCTAGAAATAAACATGCCTGTTCTATCCCAGTTATCAGATGTATCTGATCTGAGACTCAGCAGGGTCCACTTTACTAAGCAATCAACAGGATGACAGAGCTCCCATGACCTTTATTGTTATTAGTTATCAAGGACATCTCAAAATGGTGTTCCTTGGAAGCTCAAGTTGCCTTTGCTTTTCTAGTGGAGCAAGGATTCCTTTTAACCGTTTACTGTCATAGGGATCAGCCCTTTTAAGGTGTTTGATGTTATGATCTTTTACACAGAAATAGATGCTGAATCACTGGAAGGAGACAAATGATGAAGAAACCTGAAACACTGCTGTTAGTGCTACTAGCTAAGCCTGCACCAACAGCCTAGAGAGGTAGACTCCTAAACCCTAGAAATATTTAGGTAACCCCTTACTTTCCACACAGCAGTCATCCTGAACACATTCAGTCCTTCAAAACCAAGGAAACAAAACAAATTTTCTTCTCCACAGCAAATAGGTAAAAACTATTTCCAGTTCCAGTACTAATGACAGGTTGGCTGCATCATCTATCCTGTTAGAAGGCTTACACTCCAAACTCCCAAAACAGCCCTCAAGCAGCGCATTTTCCAAGCAAGCCAGCAACTGCACATCTGCTCAATAAGTCTTTTAGATACCCATTTTTCTACATCATGAGAATAAACAACTATATTTCAAGCCTCTAACACGTATAAATGAAACCCACCAGGATGGCATCCCTTTCTGATAAATCATCCTCCATCTGAAACCTCTGCTCAGGTATTTACCACCTGGTTAGCACCATAATCCCAGGCAGGAGGAAAGGGTATTCCCAATGTGACTCTGAGACTTTGAAACATGTCACCAGGGAGAGGGAGAGCTGTGTTCCAGACAGGATCTCTGATTATGGGTGACTGGCCTCCCAGTGACTCCCAGTGGGTGAAGGCTTTCTGAAGGACCATCTGGGGGGCTGCCCCAAGCCCCCAGCTCTGCCCTTCAGCACCATGGCCAGCACCAGAGCCCTGAGACAGGGCTAAGGTGGTTCTGGCCTCCACCACTTGAGATACCTCTGAGTGAAGTGTGTCCTAACAAATCAAGTGTTAGAGTAACACCAAAATGGTTTGCACTGTCTGAAAACCTCACTTCAATTCTCCATGAGTAACAGAGCTCCCCAGATCAGTTTTAAGCTGTTCTCCTAGATCTGAGTTATTTTCAATTTAATGGTACTAAAGTTTGCACTGTATGTGATAGGCCTTAAAAATTTATGGCCTTTGTATTAAGATCCCGAGACTCCTACACATACATAGCAGCATCTCCATTTCATGATAAACATTATCAACATTCAGACATGAAGAGTTTATACCTACCCCAAGTTAATAAATCAAAATTATCTAAATTATAGGTTTCTTTCTGGCTTAATGAGGTTTTAGAATATTATGCAAGGAAGACAAATGTCATATTGCTAAGTTCGTCTACTAAAACAGTCAGTGAATAGCACATTAGAAAGAGGTCATTCTTTCTTTTTCTAAATGCAGTTGGCCATAAATTGAACACCACAATTACCAGGCAATTCTAAAAGTTTGGTGAGAATATATTTCATCACTCTTAGACAGACTGACTTCAGCTTCTACTTAAACACCAGTCTGAGTCTCAAAACCAGGCCTACATGATGTCTTCTTCAGATAAGTCAGTTCAAGTTCACTCTGGACCAAGTTAAAAACAGAAAGCAAAATTAGCTGTTAGCATTGGAAGTCCCTTTCACCACTGTGTTTTTGTATTCTTTATCTACATTTTGGGCTGCAATTTCATATCACAAGATACTAGCTGCTGAAAAGCAAGCTTCCACTTAGTATTTTATCCTGCTGCTCATTCCCCAGACACCTTTCTTATGCTTTCTCTTTGCTATTCTTGCAGTCAAAGCTTAGCAAGCAAGCAGGAATTTGGGCAGAAGAATTTTCCTGCCTGCAGCTTACTCTGCAGAGATGCCCATGTTAACCTTCTCAATGACACTAGTATGCACCTAGGCATAGCAGACTTAGATTCCCAGTCATGTTATTTCTACTCATGCTTTGCCCAAGTGCTTACTAATCTGGGAAAGCAAGGCCAGCACTGGCAGAAATAGAGGAATTCCTGTTCTGTGTAGCCACCAGGTCTGCAGAAACCTATCTGGCAGCAATCCCGGCCCTGCTGGCATCACATCTTTCCCCTGCTTGGTATTAGCATGTCAGCTCTTCCCACCCAGAGTCTCTGGGAGGCTGCCAGTGGCTCTTCCCACCCATGAGGCAGGCTGCTCTGCTGTAGGGATGACTGGCTAATGATAGGCATTTGCAGTTGGCAAGCCTCTGGAATCCCACCGAAGAGCTATAATAAGCACAGGTCATGACTAAACCTGAAGGGTTGTCTCCTTTTCCAGCAGCCTCATGCCATAACCCAATAGTGATACAGAATTTCTAAACAATGTGACCCACATCCTCTTTCAATTCCTTATCCATCCACCAGCAGCATCTTGTCACTGGCACATTTCTCTGTAGCCAGCAGTCCAAGCAGCTTTAGGAAGCTTTGCTGTGAATGCCTTTCCTGCTGGGACAAGGAGATAGAACTGCACAGTCCATGATGCTCACATGTGGCTCTTGAAGAACTCTGACTGAGAAATCAAAGGAGCAGGGCAAGGAAAACAGGTCTGCTTTCTCACTGTTATCTTTAATGCACTAACTAAACATGAGACAACTTGGAATTCCATCACCATAAGTCACTGTGAGCTCACTGCTACATAGCTGATCCCACTCTAATGTGAAATCAGCATTTCTGCTTGGCTGAGCAAAATCTTCATTATCCTGCTACCACTCTGAACACACCATATTTCAAAATTGTTCCCACAGCAACTTTCGAGCACTCTCTTACACAGTTAGGCATGCTGACTTCATTTCCAAGGTCACAGGAGGCATAGTGACAAGAACACACATAGCCAAAGTTTCTCATTTGAGAACAGAGGAAACAAAACTAGCAGATAAATAACAAAACAATATTGCTTGTACCACACTAAGCACTACTCTCTTATAGAGAAATAAGCTGTGGTTTTGTCCAAACTCCATCAAACACGTAAAATAGCTGGTATCACTCTGAAAAGCACTGAAAGTGACACCTTGCACCATCTAACCATTTACTTTCAGCTACATTACAAGCCCTCTGGCTATCACTAGCTCCTAGTATCTCTCCAAAATCTTTGCACAGACATGAGCAAGGAAAGCTTTGAACAGTCAGGTAGGAGTTTGTAAGGAGAAATGTCAATACCGTTGAGCCGACAAGGCAGTTACCTCTTCCTGAAATGCCAAAATAGATTTTGAAAGCAGCTCCATTCTAATCTCTTCCTCTCCAAGAGCTCCATGCCTTAAACACATACAGTGTGTCATAGATGCTATTGAATTTAACTCCTAACCAGGCAGACTACTGGCAATGCCCCCATTTTAAATACATGGTAAAAGGCAGATAAAATTATATTAAATGGCCTGTTTAAGTTCAAGGAAGCCCAAAAGTCAAGTCAAACAATACGTTTAATTTGGAGTTTTTTGCTTGTTGGTTGTATTTTTAAATTTCAATAGCAGTGTCTTCCCTTCTAGAAGTATTTGCACTTCTAGAAAAAAAAAGGACAGACCCTTTAAGCCACCTGAGATTGTATGCCTGAAAGCAATGGTAAGCAAAAGCAGTGATCATATTAAAAGATCCCTCAATGAACATCATTGTCTAACGCTAGAGCAAACTGCATTTTGAGAACTTCTTGCTAAGAAGCGCTTTTCTTCAGGACACAGGTTCAAACCACCACCTAGTGCTAAATATAATCTTTAACACTCTCATGGGTTCAGCAGTAGCAGTCATTGTTCTCCTTCTTAGTAGCTGGTGCTGTGCTGTGGTTTTGACTTTCAGCCTGGGAACAGTGCTGATAACATTGATGTTTTCAGCTGCTGCTTAGTAATGTGTAGGCTGACTGAGGCCTTTCTGAGCCTCATGATCTGCTAGGAAGGAGGTGAAGCCGGGAGGAAGCAGAGACAGGACACCTGACCCAAACTGACCAAAGAGGTATTCCATAACACAGCACATCATGCCCAGAATGTAAAAAACTGGGGGCAGGGACACAGAAGAGTTTGTTCACTGCCTGGTCGGGCCAATTATCAGTCAGTGGGTAGTGAGCTGTAGTATTCTCTCCCCTTGTTATTTCCCTTATTATTATTATTGGTGGTAGCAGCAGTGATTTGCGTTATACCTTTATTACTGGACTGTTCTTATCTCAACCTGTGGGAGTTAAGTTCTTTCCATTCTCCCCTCCATCCCCCTGCGAGCGGGGAAGAAAGTGGGAGGAGTTAGTAAGCAAACTGCATGAGTTACAGCTGGGCTTAAACCACAACAAACCCTCACTACATGCAACCCCTAATCCAAATAGTTTAGCCTTTAGATCTGAGGCTCCAACTTTGCAATTCTGCTCCTCCAGGCCAACAACAGAATGAAGTCCAACCATGTCAGTTTTCACAGAGGTTATTGTGGGCTCACCATTTATAGCCTTCATGGTCTCCCAAATGCTCACAGCTAGCCATGCTGCTTTCACTTTGCCTTCTTGACCAGGAGGCACACATGTCTCATAACATAATATTATTACACACCACCACCACACTCATCGGTCTTGAATCCCAGAGCCTCACCTTTCATAAAGACCAGTTTTCCAGTGGAATGACTTAATGGTAAGGTCACGTCTCTGAAGCTACCAGCCAACCACAAGACAACAGCACCATCCAGTGGCCCCTTCTTCAGCCAACGCTTTCAGAAATTCATTCAAAATACTTCTCCAACGGGAATGCACGTTGTGAGGCTTTCTCAGAATACCAAGTTACCTCAATTCCCTCAGTTTCAACACTGCAGGTTATTTCCAGGAGAAAGTGAGACTTCTTTTCCAAAGGGGATAAAAAGCCAACACCACAGATAACCCCAAATGATGGTCAGTCCTGAAATTTTAGGAGTCTCATGTTTTCACACAAACACTGAGATTGTTTTCCATGGATATCCCTTGCATATCCTCCTGTGGCCAAGACCTTCAAACCAGAACTTAATACCGGTCATTCTAACAAAAAAGTTCCTATATCTAAGAGATAGAATGCTTCCTCAGCAGCTTTCAAGCAAGAGTTTTGAAGAGAAACCACATATGAGCCTGTGACAGTGGTGGTTCATATTCTTTGAGAAAAATACCAGGAATAATGAGGCAAATACTTGTGAGCTACCTGCAACTGGTAGTGGGGCTTCATATCAATACAATCCAATATCAAATAACATGAAACAAAAAGTTCTGGGGACAAAGACTATCATTTCAATGAAGGTATGAATTTTTTTTATAGAAAAAAAAAAAAAAACACAAACACAACAAATCATGTAATATCAAGTATTTTCTCCTATTCCCAGGTGGACGTTGCATAGGATTCAGCACTGACAAAGAACCTAAGCCTATGTTAAAATGCCCATTTCTAACAGCTAGGAACTTCGTTGAGAGAACAGCAGACCAGACAGCTTTCAACAGTCCTGAGGTGTCAGCTGCTCCCTGCCATCGCTGAAAGCCATTGCTCTGAAACCTATTGGTGACCAAGGGAGCTTCCACCTTGGTTGAGAGCCAAAGGTCACCTCAAATATGGAATTTCCAATCTGCTAGTCCCAGAGTTCTTCAGCCCTCAGAAGACCTTAACTACTCTCATCCCAAGACAGACAGAAACATGCTAATTTTCAGATGAAACTCCTAACATCTGTGTATAAATGGTTCTTTGTTAATGTGGGTCAGTACTATCCTTTGAGACAAGTCTTGCCTGGGCATCCATTCAATTGCTTGGCAGCTGGGACCAAAAAAAAAAAAAAATCTAAGGAGTTTGTATTAAATCTCTGGTCATTCATCAGCTGTCTGGATTACACCTAGCATTACAGCCCATCTTAGCTGTTACCTAAAGCCATACTACAAAAGGACATTTTTAACATCAGCATTATTTTTGGAGATACCATTGTTTCTACCTCACTACATCCTCTCACCATCTACACCTGAAACAAGCCAGCCTTTTCCTGTGACTTATTTGTTCCAAAGCATAGATACTTACAGTGGGATATCTCCTTTCTCCAAGAAGAAAGTTTTGTTTAAGGCCATCCATTCCTCTTCCTAGCGAGTCCACATACTAATTGTATGAAAAAGTAATTCCAGCTTGCTTATGTACTTCTACTTTCTATAATTTACCTAGGACAAAGGGTTATCTCTGATCTTTTCATGGTTGATATAACAACATGTTGAAGGAAGATCACAGTTGGACTAATTCCCCCCAAGAGCCTTATAATTACAAGGCAACAGTCATAGTTTAGTTACTTGAGCCAAAAGACAGTTTAAAAATAAAAAAAAAAAAAAAAAACCAAAAAAAACCCACAAACAAACAAAAAAAAACCAAACAAAACAAAACGCACAAAAACCAAAAGGCAGTTGTATAAAAAGTTGTATAAAAAGCAGAAATAAATAGTGTACACTCTCGTTATGGAAAGAACTGGCATGACCTCATCTCAAGAGAGATTTAGGTGCTTAATTGCCTCTGCAATCAATTCAAATACTCCAAATTCCTGAGTCCTTGAAGGTAAGTGCAGATTTGATGATAAAATGTTCTTTTACCTACAAAAGAAGACTGTTTTACAAGTTAACTGTAATTAAATGCTGACAGGTCTCCAAGGTAAAACTTTCTGTAACAGTAGCATGAACACAGTGTCCCATTGCTACATTTGACACTCTGCAGGGACTAGTTTTTCCTTTCTTCTGTGGCATTACTCCAGCAACAACCCAAGAGTCTAATCCCACTTCCCTTTAGGTTCACAGCACCACAGAGGTTCTTCCCACAAGATATTTCCCACCAGTCGACAACCCAGGGCACACTTGCTCAGCCCACAGCCAAATCTCAAATCCTGTTTACCTTGACACTAGAGAATCAGTTTCTGATTTTCCTTTCTTCCCGTCATATAACCACAAGCTGGAAGTGCCCAACCAAAATATGAAGTCATGTGCACAGCTGAAGTATACATGGTTTGTGGATTGATCAGAAAGAAATGACCACAGCCACCACTGTGGACTTCCTGCATTACCTGTGATGCATTTCTGCTTTTTCTTTGGACTTCTGGAAAAAGTCACTTTTCAGCTTTACTGCAGCATATGCTGGAGGACTGCAAAAGGCTCAGATACCGTCAACCATACCAGGAGCTGCACAGGTGCCTATGACAAATAAAAGAGATTATTTATCTTCTGCCCAGAGGCCTCTGAGAGGGCCCAGGGCCAAACGGGAGCAAGGAAAGGACTGTTAGTTGCCAGCTGAAAGAGTCAGCAGCCTGGCTGAGCCAGACTTCAGCTTAAAACTCCTCTCAATTAGCTGGGAAGGCCCTGGGGCTCTGCAAAAGGTAGATTCCCGTTAGGACACCAGACCAGCCTATTATCAGAGAGCAACAAGGTTTTTTTCTCTCTGTGGTCAAGACAAGCAACTGTGGGACTTGATGAAGGCAGTTAAGATTGCTGTTGTATATTCTTCAGCTCCTACCTATCCTTGCTTATACAGTAAACACACGCACACACATCCCTTGCTTAACAAGGAGGCAGGGGAGGAAGGACTCTCAAGGACACGGATGCAGTTAAGTAGCTTGTGCTGCTGTAATTTCAAGAGTGAGCATCATTAAAGCATCAGATTATCCAGTCTACTCCTAAACCATACTCACTGGAGAAAGAGGAAGTAAAAGCAAAAGACAAGCCCTAAGAGCACAGTAGCCAATTGGAAAATGAAAACCCCACTGTAACGCACGTGCACACAGGCAAAGCTGTTAAACCTGTACCCAAATCTGGGAAATCCAGAAGCTGATCCCTGAGGACAATTCTCAGAAAGATCAGTACATCAGTGTGGGAGTGGTTTTTACAAGTTGGCCTCCTTCCACTGTGAGCACATTCTGACAGCCCTTCCCCAGACATCCCAGTTCTCCAAAGCTACAGAGAGCAAGAGCACCTTGTCACCCCTCTCCACTATCCTCACCAAACAAGACTAGGCTGTAAAGCCATGTTGCTGAATCTCTCAAATGTTAAGGGGTGACTACCAACCACAAACAAGAGCTATCTTCCTGCTCAGAAGTTAATGCCAGGCTTCCCCATCTCACTGGTTTGCTCAAGCTCCCTCTCCTGAAGCTGAGTTTCCCTACTCCTGCTAGCTACACACAATACCCAGGACAGGCTGCCTGGCAAGCTCTAGTTACCTGGCCTTCTTTCTTGTTTCCCATTCTATGAGTGAAGCCTTACAGCATACAGAGCAGGGGGAAAACCATTATTGCAGAGTGACCTCTCTGAGCCAAAAAAAACTAGCAAACATCAATGTGGCTCACCAGAGTTAGAATGGAAAGTGTATGGCAGCACTACTATACTTTTTTGCTATTTTCCGTTATTTTGTAGGTAGTGGAAACTAGCAGCAAACAGTCTGGCATTCCCAAACCCACAAGATTTAAGTCTTAGATTAGGACTGACCAAACAAGAACATGCAGATTCAGCCACCTCAGCTTGGAGCAACACAGCTGCAGAGGTTGATAATCTATTCACATAGGAAGTGAATGAAGACATTCATAGCACAAACAGAAGCGCAAGGCAGTTGCAAAGGACCCAGGACACAAATGGCAGCCTCCACAGCTGGCACAGCGGTGTTCATGCAATATAGTGAGCACTCCTGAGGCTTTCAGCTCAGGGAGCCTGGGGTAAACAGCTTAGCTTGGAATTCCTTTTCACCTTGGGATATCTCAGCTTAGTCTGGTAAACCCCAAAGCTCTAAACAACCTCAGAATGACTCTTCACTTCAGACATCTCCTGCTGCAATGGCCTGGGTAGACAGCCATGCTTTTGCTACTGTGCTGGATACCCGCATCACATCCATTCCAAATCTGTCCCTATATAACAGCATTTTCTTCACTGGAGTACCGGGAGAACAGAGGTATATACCTGGCTGTCAGGCTAACTGAATGTTGATGGCACTGGAGCAAAGTCAGGGTAAGCAGGAAGGCTGTGCACAGACAGCAACCATGTACAGTGACACGGTCAGGTTCTCACTCATCTGGGATGCAGATGAGTTGGCCAGACTTTTATATAGAAAACATTCATCCTTCTATAGAAGAAAACCAAAATCATAATTACTGAGTAGTAACTACTACAGAGCAATCAATATTCCATGTGTGGAATCACTGAGTGATTATGAACTCTGGATAGATGCTGCAAGCACATTTCTTCAAACACACTACAGTACCCTAAAGCTCCTCCTACAGCACATGCAGAATGCAGAAACATCTGTCAGGGGCTTAACAGGCAGCACTGGTCGCATTTCTGAAAGCTCAAGCAACTTCACCTTAAGTGCTCACAGGGAAGCTGTGCTCTTCTGCAAATATAAGCATCACTGAGGAATCAGACCAACAGTTTACACAGAGAGCTGTCATAGACAAGTAACATCCCATGATGACCAAGGGGCACAAGATTAAGCCCTGCCACACATGGCCCTGAGTAAGAGTAAAGAGTGATTCTGGACTGTGCTGTAAGGCGGAATCAGACAGGAATGAAATTAAGCATGTTAACACAGGCTGCGTTTTTCTTCTGTGACAGATAAGGAGTGCTAGAGGGCTCTCAGCAGGGAAAGAATAGAGTTTGCCTCAAAAAGTTGTGAAATCTTTGCCTATTTCCAACCAGTGATGGGAAAGGATGAGCAATTGTTCATGGACTGGGAGAAAAAAATAATCATTAAGGAAAATAAACCCAAGAGTAAGTCATATAAAAACACAAGCTGCCCAATAAACCTCAAATGACATGGTGAATTTGATGATCACAGAATCATAGAATAGTTAGGGTTGGAAAGGACCTTAAGGTCATCTAGTTCCATCCCCTGCCATGGGCAGGGACACCTCACACTAAACCATGTCACCCAAGGCTATGTCCAATCTGGCCTTGAACACCACCAGCGATGGAGCATTCACAACTTCCATGGGCAACCCATTCCAGTGCCTCACCACCTGCACAGTAAAGAATTTCCTCCTTACATCCAATCTAAACTTTCCCTGTTTAAGTTTGAACCCATTCCCCCTTCATCTATAACTAAAGTCCCTAATGAATAGTCCATCCCCAGCATTCCTATAGGCTCCCTTAAGATACTGGAAGGTTGCTATGAGTTCTCCAAGCAGCCTTCTCTTCTCAGCCCCAACTTTCTCAGCCTATCTCTGTATGGGAGGTGCTCCAGTCCCCTGATCAACCTCATGGCCCTCCTCTGCACTTGTTCCAACAGTTCCGTGTCCTTTTTATGTTGAGGACACCAGAACTGCACACAAT